>CAUYQG010183951.1:0-34890 GCA_963574415.1 Tarsius wallacei
CGCCTGGCTGATTTTTTGATTTATTGTAGAGATGAGGTCTCGCTTGCCCAGGCGGGTCTCGAACCCGCGGGCTCAGGCAATCCACTCACCTCAGCCTCCCAAAGGCGCGGGATTACAGGCTGAGCCACCGAGCCCGGCTGCCCATATTCCTTTTTATTTTAAATTGGTTTTTCTCAATTTCTCAACTGGGGAGAGGAAAATTGATTCAGTAAATGGTGCTGGGAAAACTGGCTAATCACATGCAGAATATTAAAACAAGATCCCCAGACAGGTGCAAAAAATAAATTCTCTTTTGCAACCCAGAACTCATTGTTCAGTATGAGTTTTGATATATATAAGAAGGATTATTATGATACATGATACCTGAGACAGTTTAATGTGATGGATGTGTTTGTTGATAACCATGAGGGGTGGTTTCAGGACTACAGAATTGATAATTACAAAGTATAGAAAATGAGGGTGGTGTCAGCTACATTTAATATTCCAATTTCATGATATATCAAAATGACTTTTTTTAAGGCTTTTATTTTGAAAACATGTCTGAGGTTGAAGGTATGTGTCAATGTGTGTTTTCACTTCTTAATTCTTTATATGTAGTGAGTAGCGCATTGTCAGAATAAGCCTATGCAGGCTTCATTTTATTAAGAGACATTTGTAGCTCCCATTAATTAGCAATTAAAACATTTCCCCCCCCAAAAACCAAGATCTCTACCTATCACCATACACAAAAATAAACTCTAAATTGATCAAAGACCTAAATGTAAAACCTCAAACTATAAGATCCTTAGAAAATGTGGGAGATACCCTTATGGAAATTGGAACTGGCAACCGATTCCTGATCAAAACCCCAAGTGCCCATGCCATAAGAGATAAGATAGACAAGTGGGACCTCATCAAACTGACAAGTTTCTGCAAAGCCAAAGAAACCATCAAGAGAGTGGGGAGACAGCCCACAGACTGGGAAAAAATATTTGCCAACTGTATGTCTGACAAAGGCCTAACATCTAGGATCTATAAGGAACTCAAATGTGCTGAAAAGATACAAACAATTAGCCCTGCTACAAAGTGGGCAAAAGATATGAATAGACAGTTCTCAAAAGAAGACATATGAGCAGACAACAGATACATGAATAATGTTCAGCCTCACTAGTCATCAAAGAAATGCAAATTAAAACTACACTAAAATACCACTTAACTAACTCCAGTCAGGATGGCTATCATCAATAACTCAAAAAACAACAGACGCTGGAGAAGATGCGGTGAAAAGGGAACAATTCTACACTGTTGGTGGGAGTGTAAACTAGTGCACCCTCTGTGAAAAACAGTGTGGTGATTCCTAAATCATCTAAAAATCGACCTTCCATGTGACCATGCAATCCCCCTACTGGTAATATACCCAGAAGAACTCAAATCACTCTACAAAAAAGATACCTGCACCTGTAGGTTTATTGCAGCATTGTTCACAGTAGCAAGAACATGGAACCAACCGTGCTGCCCATCAAAAGAGGACTGGATTAAAAAATGTGGTACATATACACAATGGAATATTATGCAGCCACAAAGAAGAACAAAATCATGAGCTTCACAGCAACCTGGATGGACTTAGAGTCTATAATACTGAGTAATCTTTCACAGAAACAAAGAACTGAGTATCACATGTTATCACTCATAAGCGGACCTTGAACAATTATTGTAATACTATAAAAGAATGATTGACAGTAGCCAGAAACTGCTGAGAGTGGGGTGGGGAAGTGGGATTGGCAGTAGTGGGAATCTGCCTGGGGAAGGTGGGGGGGGTACCTGCATAATGAGATATTGTATACCTAACCCTGAATTGTACCCCACATCTTTAAAATAAAATTTAAAAAAAGAAATAAGAGAAACATAAAGACCAATTTTTGTCCTAATCTTCAACCTCACCAAAAATATGTGAGAAGGCAAATTTAATTGAACCCTAAATACAGTTGCCTTAACCAGATAACTGACTGCCCCTGTAGTCTTTGCTGTGCTTATTGGAATCTGCCAGGTGCAATGTGTTATTCATATGAAAGGGTTTATAAAATTGATGGCTTGAGAAGGGGGAAAAGTAGCTCAAAGCATGTAGCGGAACAGAAAAGAGTGAGAACAAGAATAAATTATTTTAAAAATTATTTTAAAAATGTAAACAGAATTGTCCTTCTGGTGAGGGTTGTTTATTTATTTATTTTTCATAGGAAAAAAGCTCATTCATCACTCTGGAAGGTTCTCCCTTTCAAAAGCTTGGATGGCAAGTTTTAAATTGCATTTTGGAATTTGCATTTGGAGATGCTAGTCTAATGTGAATAGAGTGAGGGCAAGACAATCCAGGACTGTGCTTACTAACTGCCAATGAAGTAGACATTGTTATTGTATCTCAGTGGATTTTTGTTCTTCCAAGCCTGAAACCCAGTTACATTCTCATCCACACTGCTAAAAATGGATCATCTCAAAATACTTTGGAGGTATAATACTATTGCAATCAAGACATGCTCTCAGAAAGCAGCAGTGGCAGTAGTAACTAGATCAGCACAGTTCTGCTACTTTTTAAAAACTTTTACTTTTTTACATGGAAGAATCATGCTGAGGAAGTCCCTCTCTACTCTGCTTTGTGATATTTCCTTTATTTCCCTGAAGGTATTCAGCTGGTCACTAGCAGTCGTCCCTCATATGGCCTTAGAAAAACACTGAGAAGCACTAGGGATTGCCTTGAAGATGTCATTGCTGTGACTTCATGACTCATGTCACAGATGACTCTCATATGCTTCTGCTGATTACTGGTTGCCTTGAAAGGAATCTCACTTAACTATAGAAGAACCATGAGGCAAAGAGAAGAGAAAATTGTATTATTAAATGATTGGACTTCATTTGGTTTACTTAGAGGGTGAGCGCTATTGAAGTTTGCCCCTGTCATTTCAACTACCTGGGCCAACCAATTTCTTTAATAAACATTTTAGATTGCTTTTTGTTTCTATGTGCCCTACAAATGTTTGTCTTCCAAAAATACAATCTTTTAGCCTAGGCCCATAGGATTGTGGACAAAAGCTTATCTCCGAAGAGATTTAGTCTTTTCATAGTTTTCTCTTCGTCATTTTGTGTCTTTGTATATGAGGAATGATATTTAAAACCATGGGTAAATTTTAAACAGAACAGTGCATAAATCTTAGTATTTTTATAGAGGCTCGCATGAGGAAAATAATTTAGATGCTTCTTTATTATCACGCAACGTTCTGATAAGGAGAGCACTGTCTGTTAAATATATGAGTGTTTATCACTACTCATGGCTATTGCTTTGATGACTATGGTAGGAGGGGGAACTACTATGAGTCAAGTGGTTTCTAACTTTCATTCTACACTAGAATGTAAGAGTCATTTTACAGGTAAGGTAAAATTAGTTAAGCAGCTTTCCCAAAGACTTGCAGCTACTAAGTGACATACCTGATATTTCATTCCAGATTTATCTGACTCACTTAAAAGCATACAAAAGCATAGAATACCCAGCAACTGTGCAGGAAGACGATGTCCTGGTGAAGGGCAGTTAGAACCTAGAGCACATCTTGCTTGCCACAGAAAAAACACTCACCCTTTCCTCATCTTATTGCCATGGTGATATGCAAACTTTCACCTTTATCCAGATGCTCTAGGGAAGGAAAAGTTAGTGGAGGGATAAAACAGCTCTAACAGGAACTTTCTGACTCTGAGAGAGGTTATTTACCCAAGAAGAAACTGCTTTAAGTGGGGAGACACTGGTTATCTTTACTTGGAAAATTTTACATTTTGGGCAAAATAGATTTGAAGGTAAGTTATATTCAAACAATAGTTAAAACTGTATGTTTCCTTTATATGTACATTATAATACAGTTAATTTCAGCCTCTCTATAAATGTGTGTTATATGTGCTCTTTACTCAGCCAAAAACTACATTTATGATGATAATAATATATTTTGATTACAATTTCTCTTATGAACTTAAGGCTCATATTTCCATCTGTCTTCTCTGTATATCTGCTGGAATTTTCCATAAACAGTCATGCACTGCATAATGACATTTTTATCAACAAGGAATTGCATACATGATGATGGGCCCATAAGATTATAATGGAGTTAAAAAATTCTTATCACCTAATCAAATTGATACATAAAAGTAACCATTACACATTTACAACAATTTCTCAACAGTTTCCTGCATGTTTTAGTAAATATTTATTAACAACTTACTGAACTGTTGTCAGTCCCAGATATTAGATTTGTTGCTGTAGGCACATGAAAGTAAATATATTTTTGGTCCTTAAATTACAGACATTGTATGAACAAGGTGTTATAAGACTGGAAAGGAGATAGTGACAATGCCATAAGAGTGTTCACATAAGAAATATTTCTATTCAAACTATATCTGAATCAACTGTTTTTGAATCTATTGTCACCACTGTCATCCAAGTTCTCTACAGCACAAGTTGGAAACCTTCCTAATTGGTCTTTTGACCTGCACTCCACTTTGCCACCAGAATTATGTTGTTTTCATACCTGATCACGTCTCTCCCTTAGTTAAAATGCAGCTACTCCTCACTGCATATAAAATTCAAATTCCTAAGTATGATGTAAAAAAAAAAAAAAAAAATTCAAGACCAGATGACCACTATCTATTCTTTCTGGCTTCATTTAGCATTTCCTTTTCTCAAACATGCTGTGTGTTCTCCAGCTACACCAAAACAACTTGATAGTCTCTGAACCTACATGTTCTTGTCTTCTCACATCCAAGCATTTTTACATACTGTTTCCCTTCTCTGGAATTGCCTCTTTTTAAATTTTATCTAGCAAGACTTATTTCTTCCAGACTTAAATATCTCCTTTTCTGTGAAAGTTTCTTTATCTCTAAGTGCAGGTGATTGCTCTCTCCTCTGCACTTTTATTGTATGTTACACATACGCTGTGGTAACATGTATTATACTAAAATTGTTTGTCTTTCTCACTAAACTGTGAGCTTAACTATTAGTTATTATCAATTTTGTCTTTCCCTGCTGTGAAACTAAGCCTAGCTATTAACTATTATTAGTTTTGCATATGTTAGATATTTAATATATTTTTGCTGATCAATAATTGTATATTTAAAACATTAGCACCTTGATGTTACTTCAAGTTAATTTACAGGACATTAACAATAAAGCCAAAATATGTTTAGTGTCATTCCTGATAATTAGGTGTTATTTCTTGCCTATGAGGTTAAGGCTGCACTCAAATTTTAGAGATTTATGTCCAAGTCCTTTATTTCTTCTGTGTAATATTTTTGAAAAATGGACTTTATTTGTACATTTTCTTTGGTTTTATGATTTAGTGAACAAATAAAAATTGTATATTTGATGTGTACAATGTGATATATTGATCTACATATATTTTGATATATGTATATGTTGTGAAATGATTAAATCAAGCTAATTACTGTGTAATCTTGATCAAGCTAGTTTACCTTCTTTCAATTTGGTTTCTTCAAATATTATTTATCCCATAATATTCAGGGAATAAAATTAAATCATTTGAAAGTTTTGTAAATTAATGTCCTATACAAATATCACTGCTACACACAAAGCTACTTTCTGCAGTTATCTTATAGACCTTGCATCAATGAACATTGTCTCATTCCATTATCAGATTATTTTTATATCATTTTTGGAAAGTTTTAAAAAAAATTTTGTATGAAAAAAAGAAATTGACCTCTCTTTGCTAAGAGACTTAGGGAAACATATATATTCTTTTCTTGTTGGGTTTGTTGAATCAAGACCAAACAATATAAAATTATTATTTACTATTAGACATCTTATTACATGGCCATTTGTCATCTTTTTTCTACTAATCACCATGTATTTGAGATTTAAGTTTTAAATGAAAATAGGAATTACTTTGCACATTAGGAACAAACATTGAGTTTTATTTCTTAAGTGCACATAAAATATGTACTTTAATGAGCTTAATGTACTTAATGAGCTTCTATCTGATATCTAATTACAAAAATCTTACAGAAAACTGTTGCATTGGAACATTCTAATGTGTGAACAACAGTACAACTTATCAAGAAATGCCAAAATCATATATTGTCTTTATTTTATGGATTAAATATATTTAAATAAAACATCATAAAACAAATTGACATTCATGACATTTAAAGTGTCTCTACATAGGAGAAAGGTATTAATGTTAACTTATTATAAATTAATACAAATTAATATAACTTTGTTTTTCAAAATAAGTCAATAATATCTACAGAAACATATCAATCCTACTAGACATTCTGGTCCCTTGCTGGAAGACTTATAAGAAATAATTTTGTTGTTGTTGCCTAATCTTTTGAACTCAACCTATGCTTTTATCATTTTCAAAGAAAATATGAGATAATTTATTATAGGTACATATTTCCAAAGTTATTATGAAATAAAAATGAATCTCAATGTACTTTTATAGGACCAATGGGTTCAAATGCCTGCTATGCAGTAACAGACCAATACACGGAGATAGGAGGGTTTGTAGCAGAAAAAGAGTTTAATGATTGCAGGGTGGTTGGACAAGAAGACAGGAGGGACCCTCAAATCTGCCTCCCTAAGGAGTTCTGGGATAGAGTTTTTAAGAGGAGAATGAAGGATGATGGGCTGGAAAATTGGGATTGTTGATTGATTGGAAGAAGAAAAAATAAAATCACCAGGATGTGGAAACTGCATTTTTTGGTGAGTCAGTTCCTCATAGTGTCCTTCAGACCAGCTAACATTAGTAAGTTCACTGATATGTAAGGCTTGAAAGAATATCTCATGTGGGAAATTTAACATTTCATAATGCTTAAGTTGTTATCTACAGAGCAGTTAAAGGGAACTATAATATTGTGATAGGGTGTATGTGATTCTTGGGCAATAGGCCGCGAATGGCTCTGAGGAAGCAGGTCAGAGAACAAGCTGCCCTAATGATTAATGCTCATTGCAAGCTTGATTTATTTTCATTTCTTCCCCTGCCTTTTTCCTCTGATTAATTTTATAAAATGTATAGGGATGATTTTAGTACCAGATAGAACAGCTTGTTTTTTTTTCAAACATTTCATATTTTAAATGATTATTTCAAATGTGATTGTTCATAATCTGCCATTAGACCTCGTTTTATCTCAAGGAATCCTGTCATGATTTTACTACACATCTATTAGCATTTCTTGGCTCCTCAAGAAATGCCTACATACTTTTCTAAACAAGCTTCTGGATTTTCCTACTGAAAGGCTGTGCCAATGTAAGTACTGCCTTCTTTCCCCAAATTAAGTTACTATAACACAGTGCTGGAGAGCATGGGCTTTGGAGCCAGTCATTCTGGCCTCAGTCACTTTGTAAAGTCAAGATAAAGGGTGCGACTTTTTATTTTTCTGAGTTGATATCCTCACACAATTGTCACGCACATCAAATGAACCAATATGTGTAAAGTACATTGCATGGTGCCAGGCACATAGTGACACAAATATAGCTATGAATTATGCCTCTCTTGAATTATAACTCTAACTAGAAAATCTGAATGGTTTGTTCTGTATCAAAACCAAATGGAGATGATCGTAGGCAGAGTATTTCTGGGTGAATATTTAATTCTATGTTTTCAGTTTTATAAAGACACTTCTGCCTCTGACTTGGAATAAAATGAAGTAACCTGAAATCTGATGTCAAAATAGAAAATTTGTAATTATTGACTAATCATAGGATGATAGAGCTGGCAGGTTCCACACAAATGGCCCAAGACAATCTTCCCTCTTTGAAAATAAGGCAGTTGAGACCTAGAGACAACAGGTGACTTGTCATGTTTGCACAACCAGGGAGTAGCAAAGTAGGGACTCTATCTTATTCTTGGATAAAAGCGTGGGTCACAACTTTTTTCCCCTTAGCTAATTTATGCAGCAGAGTTATCTAATAAATAGAGAAAACCATTTTTCAAGTGAATGTAGAAATTTGGATTGCACCTATGTGACATTAAATAGAGAAAACCATTTCTCAAATGAGTTTAAAAATGTGTTTTGCACCTGTGTGACATTAAAATATTAATGATTCATAAGGGTGAATAACATTTTATGGAACAGAATACCACTGTCAATTTATTTTCATGTTTTATTTTCTAATAAAATGGAGGCATATTAGATTGGATGAGCTTATTTGTAACTAGCTGACTTCGATTAATTTATATAGTACCCAATTTAAGTCCTCCCACTCTGCTCCCTGAGGACTTAGTAAAAGGAATGAAAGCTGGCATTAAAGTCAGAGCAGATGTGCAATCATTTCATCCTCTCTAGCTTGGCTTGAGCTGTTGGTGTAATCACTAGTCTATGCTAACATTGAGTTTTTGGATTACTGCCTTAAAAATAACAACATTTAGAATAAGACTTTGGCTCAGAAATCCTGCTCCAAATGGAAGGATTTTTCTTGTATTTGGTTGACAGGAAGTACTAGGAGGATCAGGGAGGTTGAGTAGGCACCTGGTTAATATCATTTCTTTGTGTGGGAACAAGAGTGATATTTCTTTAAGAAAGTTTCCTCAATTCTGGTATATACCTTGCACATATCTTTTGTTCATTGGTTCCAACTTGGTTTTTCTCTGGGTGTATAATGCCTATTTTCCAACTAGGGTGGCTATTCATTGTGTGCGTGTTTTAATTCTGAGTCTCCTAGGTAAGCTGAAGCAAGCAACAAATGCCAAAATAGGGTTTCCCAAAGTTTTAATATGCTAATGGTTCATAGCATCTGTCCAACTTGGTGGAGGAATGTTTTCATTTTATGAACAGATTCTAAGGAACCTTTTTAGAGTTTTCAGATAGAATTCTCTGCTGTCATTTGGTTTAGCTATTTCTATTAATTATGCTTTAAAAGAAGAAGAGATGTCAGTCTGGGCACAAAATTCAACAGTGAGAACTGTGGGCAGTATTGTAGAGGAACCACAGAAAGTCACATAAAAGTAAAAATGATGATTTGCAAACAGGGCATCACAAACCCAAGAGTAATTAGGTATATAATGAAGAAATGTTTTAGCCATTTTCATTTGTAAAATGAAACCTTGTCACTTTAACATTAGAAGGTGACTCACATAATCTAAAAATTGATGAAAAAATTCACTCACTTGAACTAAGAATAACAAATGTTAGAGTCCTTGAGAGAAAGATGCCATTTAGGAGTTTTTACAATGTTCTGTCCCAGCAGGAACTTGCTTCCTTCCATCTTGATGAGATGTCTCTGACTTCTCTCTGGGCTTCTCTTGTAGCAGGAACTCTGGGTCTGAAATGAGATCAGATTTTTAAGTTGCCACTAAGTGAACACCATTTAGCATTTCCATTCCTCTAAAAGAGCCTACTGAGTAATTCCCTTCTAATAGCAGGGAAGCAGTATGACAGGTAGAAGGAAGTATGATGAAGCTAATGAATATTTAAAGTGATCTCCATTTTCTGTTGGCTTGGAAAAGGCCTATCAGAGCAATGCCACTCCCCACAGATAATGACATGTCTCCCAGAATGATTGAAACAAAGACATGCAGAAAGCAAGATAAGTCTTTTGAGAAGTGTAGTCTTCTCAAATTCATGGTAATAGTTCCCAGAATACTTTTTAATTTTTTTGTGCTAAATGGTGGCTTAAACTTTACAATTTCAAAGGCAAAATCTTAGAGACTAAGATCCCTATATCTTCAGAACTAATCGTGTAGACATTTGACACAAAGACAGTCTGTGAAACTTTCATTAAGGTGATCTGCCTTCAGGTGCTGAATGGGATACATATTTCTACACTTGTCCTAAGAGATTTTCCTTGGCACTAATTCTAGTCATAAAAAAGAATACTTAAATTGTGTTAAGGAATAAAGAACACTTTCTTAGTTTGGATTTACCCAAAATCAGATCCTGAGACAGGGTCGTAACTATATATATTTTAAGAAAATGACCCTAGAAACCACAGAGAGTGTGGGAAAACTGAGAGAAAGATAGGAGAAAATCCAATGAGGCAAGCATGATTGAGGGGGTTATCAACATAGACAATTAGGGTTGAATTCCTAAGGGGATCTTTTGAGAAACTGTGTACTTTAGTATTGTCTCATCGATGGAAGAGGAAACTGGATTATTTATCCACCACCTTTCATTCCTTGTTGGCTTATTGTTACTTGGCTTTCAGCACCACCCTGTATATATGTTGAGCAAGTTCTTATAGCACTGGAGGAAGCCTCAGGCAAAGAAGCAGGGTGAGCACTTGAGACAGGAAGCTGTCCATGTTCCAGGGACCAACTCCACAAGAGCTGCAGGTAACCTCAGATTGGACTAAGTGGTTATGGGCCATGGCATCAACATCTCTACAGTCCATCCTTTGCACTACTCAGATTCACTCACACCTTTCTTTAAGTCCACTCTGTTGCTGACTCTTCAAGATATTAGCCAGTCATCATCTCTAAGAAAGACTTACAAATGAAGGTTTCATAGAATAAGGAACAGTCTTTTCTGCTGCAGCTGGTCCCAAGCCATAACTGATATTCATTACTTTCTCTTCTACTCATTCTAGATTCCCCTCACTCTTGGCTAGTACTTCTGCTGATCTAACGCAACAGAAGTAGGTGGTAAGAGGGTCTTTCCTGCCTCCTTTTCTATTTTGCTTTTTCCCTTTGAATCTACTCAGGTCAATTTCTGTTATCTCATTTTTATTGTATGATGGATATCTGTTATGCTTCTCTGATCTCATGAATGGTGGTTTTGGCAATGCCTTTTCATGGTGGACAGTTCTAATTGCAAGCTTGCTTTTTTTCTTTTTTCTTTTTCAAGTTGGAGTCTCACTCCATTGCCCAGGCTGGAGTGCAGTGGCCTGCTGACGGCCACCCCAGCGTCAACCTGCTGGGCTCCGGCAATCTTTCCGACTTAGCCTTCCAAGTAGCCGGAACTAAAGGCATGCACTACCATGCCCAGCTAAGTTTTTTATTTATTGTAGAGATGAGGTCTCATCAAGTTGCCCAGGCTGGTCGTGAACCTGTGGGCTCAGGCCTCAGCCTCCCAAAGTGCTGGGATTACAGACTGACTGAGCCACCAAGCTCGGCTGCATGCTTTCTTAATGTACTATGGTTAGACAGTCTTTGCTAGTGCTTACTAGCATGTTGGGTAGTGCTTTTCAAATGGCATGTAGTCAGTGTTACTGTATGCTCTAGAATCTTAGGGAATTTGTGCTGCAGAGACTTTTCTCAAGGGCTTGACACTGTCTCAATACAATGTCATTATCTACCAAAGATATTTCTGACACTATTGGATCTGCTGTGTCATATGGCCTGAAAGAATGTAATACCTTCACTGTAAGTTCTCTCTTGCTTTAGCCAAAACATTCGCTCAATAAACAGGCTGGAACAAAACTTCTGCCTCAGCCTCCCAAGTAGCTGGGACTACAGGTGTGCACCACCACACTGGGCTAATTTATTTTTACTTTTATTTTTTGTAAGGATGAGGTCTTTCTATGTTGCCTAGGCTGGTCTTGAACTCTGAGGCCCAAGCAATCCTCCCATCTTGGCCAACCAAGGTGCTGTGCTGAGATTATAGGCATAAATCGTCAAGCCTGACCTATCTGGATTATTCAATAACCATATCAGTGAATTAAACTTTAAGTCATTGAAGTTGACATTAGTTTGTATAATTCAATGCCAGAAAACTGGATTTTTGAAATTACTTTTTAGGGGACAGTTCTAGGGCTTTCATTTGGCTTTTCCTATCACAGTGGCTCTTAATCCATAGATCAGGGAACCAAAATCAGTGTTCCACCAGCTACACTGACAGCCTAAGACAATGACAAGAAAAAAACCCATTGGATCGCTGTATGATGGCCTTTGCCTACATTTGCTCTATTCTAATAGGGGTTTACCATGGCACTTTGGTTCTCCTGGTAGCAGTATCAGCTCAGATTCTATACTGAACAACTCTCAAAATAGCTGAACATTCCCAATTTTCCTGTGTATAATTCCTCCATTAAATGGCCATAGTTCCCTTGGAGGAAAGATTGGGAGAATACCTTTGCATACACTTTCTATGGCATTAAAGGGTTCATTTTTAAATGGACCTCATCTCCATGTGATGGGCTCAAGAACTAGCTCAGATTTGGAAATTGGCAAATAATTAAAATAATTATGTTCTCTTATTCTCTGGTGGGCCACAAACCACTGTAATATCTAAGAATTTTTTGTGCTCCCCAAACCAATTTTCACTCCAGCTTAGAATGCATAATCTTCCAATAACTAGCATCAGGTTTTAGGAGAGCCCAAGTAGGAATTCCTAGATGAAGAAAGGCTTATTCTTCAATGGAGCTGTAGCACCTGGCTAATATGTAAATAATTATTATTGCAGCAACGCTTTCCTCAAGAATCTGTGATATTTTTTGTCGTTATTGTTATGTTAGTCAAGAAGTGCTCTTACTGGCTGCCTTCTATCTTATTTCAAGGAACACCCTTGTTTTTTTTTTGTTTGTTTGTTTTTGAGTTGGAGTCTCACTCTGTCACCCAGACTGGAGTGCAGTGGCCGCTCCAGGCCACCGCAGCCTTGACCTGCCGGGCTCCGGCAATCCTTCTGCCTCAGCCTTCCAAGTAGCTGGAACTACAGGCGCGCGCTACCACACCCGGCTAATATTTTGATTTATTGTAGAGATGAGGTCTCACCAAGTTCCCCAGGTGGGTCTCGAACCCGTGGGCTCAGGCATTCCACTCACCTCAGCCTCCCAAGGCGCGGGATTCACCACTGTTTATCAGTCACTGTCACAAATCCATGTAGTCCAGACCTCCTGGTTTCCCTGTAACCTTACTGCCTAATTTTCCCTGACAGGTAAATATGGCCACTGGAATCTTGTTCTTCTTACTGACACTGAGAAATCTGTTTTCGTGGATTATTTCCTACACTTACCCTGGCCTACAGAAGACCATGCAGTTTCTCAGTGAAGCTGGTGTCATTCCTTGTTGCTTTAGTGAAGAGTGGGTCATTCAGGCTCTTCCTTGGAACACAGCTAGCTGATGGATTTCTGATTTCATTCTGACTTGCTCCCCTTTCTGATCCCTTCTTCATTACTTTGACCTGAAAATCCTACATCTCAACCTTGGTGACTACAGGCTGTCAACATATCCAAGCTCTAAGGCCACCATAATGTCAAAGAAGAGTACCCTTATATCAATAAACTCTCAGCTCCACAGTCTGACACTCCATTCAAACCCATTTCCCAATTTCTTGCTGTTACATGTTAGCCAGGTGCTGTAGCTCCACTGGACAATTAGTCTTTCTTCATATAGGACTTCCCTGCTCAGACTCTCCTAAAACCTGATGCTAATTATTGAAAGATTATGCATTCTAAGCTGGAGTGAAGATTGGTTTGGGGAGCACAAAAAATTCTTAGATATTATAGTGGTTTGTGACCCATCAAAGGATGAGAGAACACAAATGGATACTCTGTATATCTGTGATATTAAAATTTTTTAGGAGGGTGGTTGATTAGAAGAAAAATGTCTAAGAAGATTCCTTACATAGATGATGAAATAAAGACTAAAAATCCTTAGTCTAGATACTATAGCAGTATTTCTCAACTTCATCACGATTGACGTGTTGGACCAGATAATCTTTGTTATGGAGGATGTTCTGTGCATTATACAATGTTTAACAGAATCCGTGTATACCCACTAGCTACCAGTTGCATTCTCCTCCTATCTCCCTTGTTGTAACAAACAAAAATGTAGCCAGATATTGCGGTTGTTATCAAACTTGAGCATGCGTCAGAATCACTCAAAAGTCTTGTTAAAGCACAGATTCCTGGGTCCTACCTCTGATTGCTTTTCTAAATGATCTAAATAAAATAAGGATGATTGTAGTACCTATGTCTTAGGAGTATTTTGTGGATTAAATCAAATGAGGCTGAGAATAGCAAGTACAATGCCATGAAGTTGGAACAGGCCTGGTTTAGTCAGGGAACAACAGGAAGTGGCTAGAACAGAGTGAAAAATGAAAAGTGTAGAAGTAGATGAATTAAGAGCAACAGTGAGCTGCCAGAGTATGAAGAGAGTATTGGCCCCAGTGAACTTTTACTCTGAGAGCGATCAAGAGCCATTGGAATGTTTTGAGCTGATGAGTGATATGATCTGAGTTAGAGTAGGTTTACCTGGTCTGTAGTGTGCAGTGTAGACTAGAATGGGAGCATGAGAAAAGCAGAAAGCCTAGTTAAAAGGTTACTACAATTCAGGAACAGATGTTTAGGATTTGCGTTAGTGTGAAATTAAGGAGAAGTGGTCAGGTTATGGGAATGTTTGCAAATAATAGTTGATAGGACAATGGCGATGGATAGGATAGGATAGAGAAAAGTCCAGGGTCAAGGATTTTGGTTTGAATTGTAATGTAGTTATCATTTACTGTATTAGAGACTAACAAGCAAGAAGGTTTTGGTGAAAAGATCAGGAGTTTAGTTTTGGGCATATTAAGTTTGAGGCATCTCAAATAGAAATGTTGGTAGGTTACTGGATATATGAATCTGGAGTTTAGGAGGAGGTCTGGGCTAAAAATATAAATGCCCAGTGATATTCCTGTTGAAAAGGTTTTAACTTCTGACAATGGAAGAGTTTGTCTAAGAATGAGTGCAGATGAGATCTAAGGGCTGAACTGTGTTGCACACTTTTAGTATAATTGGAAAATAAGGTTATTGTTAGTAAAACGGATTGTCAATAATTATTTAGCAAAATATTGTAAGTAAGATGATTTTAAAAATAGCCCAGTCAATTGTCTCCTGGGTGTATAATTTGGCAAAAAGACAAAAAATTATCCTTGATATATAGAATTCACAAGGCTGGCAGATAGGTTTATTGCAAAACCAAATTTGCCTGTATATCCATGGGTTATAATAACTACCTCCTGAATTCAAAATGGGAATTAGAGATCGTCTAAAACTGTTATTATTTTATTTGAAGAGGAGTATTGAAATTTGTTTTATACTGCACAAAGAGCTTGTTTGATGTATATTTCATGAGCCCTTGTTGAGAGGGAACATTTCATATTGGAATATATGAAAGCTTCTAATCAAACATTTATGTCAGCAAGAGTTTTCTTTTGTGGAGGAAAGTTAATGTGACAAAGAAATTTAAAAAAAAGGCATAATAATAACCTGAATTTGTTAATTCATTTTGAAAAAGGTAAAGGGCAGGGAGAAGTACCCGTTATGGATAGAGTTTGACAACTGGATTGAATTCAGTAACCTGAGTCAGAGGCATGGCATCTGACCTTGGCTTTCACAGGGAGCCTCTTAACCTTCCTTTCTACTAGCCAACTATGAGCCCTTTCTGTTATACCTTTTCAGTAACATGGCAGTTATGAGTGGTTGCCTTTAAGTCTCTTTAGTCACTTTTATATTTGAATGGGAGAAAACAATGAAATTTAGTTTAAAGGAATATAGCGTCTGGTGTAGGCAATTTCTGAAGGAGAAATGAAGTGTTACAAAATTGGTTCATTTATATTAGTGTTAATAAATTTGTTGTAACCCTCTGTCTTTTCCAGCAATTCCAAGCTGAGACTCCTGACAGCTTTTGGCTATGGACCCATTTTCTCCATGGAAACTGAATTAATTTTCACTAGGCCTGTGCATGCCTTAGTAGCCTTCATTAAAGCACCCCTTTCTCTACCCTCCTCCATCTTCAATATGGCTCTTGGAAAAATGGAATAAATCTGGTATTCTTTTAATTAGTACTGAGCGCAATTTAAACTTCATCCCTGTGCTTGCTTCCTCTCCTGCCCCACTATACTTATTATTTCATCCCCACTATTGTTTTCTCTGCACATAGACTTGGGATCTAGTGTACAAGGGAAGAACTCTGAGTGTCTCAGCTCAGAAAAGCAAACATTCTCATCTTATCCTCTTCCCTTTTTTTTGAGTTCACATATTGACCCAGGTTTCCTTCTCATTCATTTTAAGCAGTGTCTCCGTATGGTGTCACTCTCCTCTGTAGAACTGAGGTCCTGACCTTGACTACATATCATTTGACTGTCTGGATCAGTTTTCCTGAGATTAGATCACCTTCCTAGGGAGTCTTAGTCTTTATTTATCAATCTCACGTGAATTATCTATTTCTACCTTGACAACTAAGTGTACATAAATGTTCTAGTTGCTCTGTGTACCCTTCCGATTGAATATTGTGATTCTGCTAGTTCCAGAATCTCAGTTGTGAGAGTTGAGTCCTAAAACATTATGTCTTGACTACACAGGCATTATCTCTGAGATAGTTTTGATGGGAATTTGTTCTCTGAACTTCCTCTTTCTTCAATTTTATCATGATTCTGTGTTTTCCTCTCTCTTTCCTCTCCCCTCTGGCTTATCTTTCTGAGGTTCTTATATGTGAGACCATCCAGATGGATGATCCTGTTGAATGTCTCATCATATTTATTATTTAATAACACATTGCATACAGCAGATATTCAATAATGCTTGCAGTGGTTAAGCCATGTTGTTTTAATTCTATTTTGAATGGGACAATTTGTTCAAATGCTTGATGTATCTGTTCTTTGAGATACTAGGAACTTCACTGTTCTAAACTAGAAATTAGGCCAAGTTGAAGATTTGTTATCTAAAAGGAGAAAATAAGTTTGGAAGAAGGCAGAAGATTTCCCTCAGTTTTTCAACATAACCATGTTTATGAAGTACCTACTGTATTTCAGGTAATGTCCTAAGTGCTACAGATTCACTAATGTCAAGTTGTGGTCCCCATGGAGCAAATATCACAACCTTGATACTAGCACAGTACATGATACATTGTAGGTTTTCAATCATCTGTTGAATAAATGGGTAATAATTTGAGTTAATAAAGTACAGTGTATAAACACGCTACCATTTGTTTATTATAAAAATTTGCTCTTAACTAACACCAAATTTTAACTTCTAGACTTGAGTGGAACACAATCTTGAATCCTTGTCTGAGTCTTAAGTTTGCTTTCTTTGAAATCCTATCAATTTCATGAGACTTTCTGAAATAAAAAAATTCTTTTTAGTATTTAATCTAGAAGAACAATGATAACTCTTATGTGTATCTTCCACAGTGACCAACAACACTTTATACTGCCTTCTAATCAGATAAGAGCAATATTTATCTCACTATTTTTCTCTTTGACTTAGATTAAAAACTAGTTTTTACTGGTAAATTTAATTTTATACAACTATGGTTCTATTATTGGCTCTGGTCTGACTACTTTAAAAATAAAATGGAAACTTCTCTGATGACAACTTGTCTGAGTAACTAACTTTATAAAACCATATTTGACTATTACATGATAATATTTTGAAACAAAAATATAATTTCTTTACCCTCTACTCCCAAAGCAATGTACCTCAAAAGTGGAGGTGTTCTTTATCCTTGTAAATCATGAAAGTGCGAAATAGCTCTGAGACTACTGTGCCTATGTCCTCTATTCCTTGGAGCTTTAAACATAATAATGATATTTGTATTTGAATATCTTTTATGAATTTATTTATTTATTATATTTCCACATGTGCTTTTTGTAGCAGCCTGCTGAAGTAAAAGAGCATAACTTTTGGAGTTAGACAACCTTAGACAAGTCTTAATTGGCACCTTATCATTTTTGTGGTTTTGGACAAGTTTCTTAACCTGTTTGAGCTCATTTCCTCATTTTAAAAATGGAGATGGCGCTGCTTACTTAGGAGGCTTAAATAACAATGTATGCTCTACTCCTGAAACATCAAAGTCTTTCAACACATCCTGGTTGGATAACAACTTTGGAAGGTAGGGAAGAATGTGGAGTAATGACCACCATGAATAACTAACAAGGGCTTTTAATTTGTCTAATAGATAAGTATATTCCTCCTTATGTATTTTATCATATGTAGTTTCCTCCTTAAGTATTTCATCAGTACAAGAAACGTTATTCTTTTGATTTATTTTTTTCTAAGTTCAGCAAAAATCTGTCTATGTGTCCCTACTCTCCAAGAAGCTAAGGAATTAAATCTCGGTCAACAGTACAAAAATAGACACATGGACCAATGGAAAAGAATAGAGAACCTAGAATTAAAGTGACTCATCTACAACAAACTGATCTTCGACAAAAATGAACATTGGGGAAAAGACACCCTACTCAATAAATGGTGCTAGGAAAACTGGTTAACAATATGCAGAAGAATGAAGCTGAACTCTTTCCTCTCATCATATACAAAAATTAACTCAAGATGGTTTAAAGATATTTAAGTGTAAAATCTCAAACTATAAAATTCATAGAAGAAAACATACAGAACACTCTTTTGGACATTGACCTGGGCAACAAATTTATGACAGAGTCCTTAAAAGCAAATGCCACAAAAACCAAAATTGACCAGTGGGACCTAATTAATCAAAGAGCTGCTGCACAACAAAAGACACTATCAACAAAATAAAAAAGATAGCCTCCAGAATGAATGTTCATAAACTATGCATCTGACAAAAAACTAATATTCAGAATGTATAAGGAACTTAAACAAATTGACACACAAAGAAACCATTAAAAAGTGGGCAAAAGACTTGAACAGACCCTTCTCAAAAAAGACACACAAGTGACCACAAATATGAAAAAAACAACAGCTGCTGAACATCACTAATCATCATAGAAATACAAATCAAAACCACACTGAGATACCATCTCACACAAAGGCTATTATTAATAAATAATCTCACAGAAAGGCTATTATTAATAAGTCAAAAAAAAAAAACAACAACAGATCTTTTCCATGGCATAGAGAGAAGGGAACACTCATATACTGCTCAGTCTCTGTGAAGAGCGGCATGGAGATTTCTCAAAGAACTATAAACAGAATTACTACTCAACCCAGTAATCCTATTATTGGGTATGAACCCAAAGGAATACAAATCATTCTCCAAAAAGACACTTACCCTTGTATGTTTATTGCAGTATTATTCACAATAGCAAATCCATGGAGCCAACCTAGCTACCCATTAACAGTGTATTGGATAAAGAAAATGTGGTACATATGCAACATGGAATACTACACAGCTATAAAAAACAACCAGATCTTTTGCAGCAATATGAATGCAACTAGAGCCCATGATTCTAAGCTAATTAGTAGAGAAACAGAAAATCAAATACTGCATATTTGTATATTTTCACTTATAAATTGGAGCTAAACATTGGGTAAACACAGTCATAAAGCTGGAAACAATAGATACTGGGGACTTCTAAAGGGAAGAGAGGAAAGAGTAAGAGTTGAAAATCGACCTATTGGGTACCATATCCATTATTTGGGTGACAGGTTTCAAACTTCACCATCACGCAATATACCTACGTAAGAAACCTGTGGATGTACCCCCTGGATTTAAAAAAAAAAATCAGTCAAGGATTTTAGTGTCTTCTTATACTTTAGATTCTGAATTTGAGTACTTATGTGAACGTAGAAAGATGTGGGAGGTGGAGTGGGCCTCCAAGTTCTTATAGCTCTTTCTGCTGAAAAATTTACCCTCCATTTTTCCCTCCACCACCTACCGGGTGCTGATGCTCTCTGGAAGTTCAGAAGTGCATCCTCTAGAGATCCTGTTCAAATACCTGGCTTTGTTACTGAAGACCTTTAGTGATCAGTTCTTGGTCTCCATGAGGAATCTCACAAGGAAATGCCCATCAGGATATCAGCAGTCATGGTATCTTCCCAAACCACTAGACCCTGCCATGCCTGGGAAAACTTCCTTTTTGCTAGTCTTTTCTCTCAGCACCAGCCTTCATTCCTGTTTCCTCCAGGGGTGATCACCTCAAATTAAACCTATGAGTTAATTACAGGTTACTGCTGTGCACAGCAGATTTCACTTTCAAATCTCATATTCTCTGAGGCAGTGTATTCTATAAGAAGAGTACCATGTTTTGGTTACTTTTTGGGGAAAAGGTAAGGAACAATAACACTCATTCTTTTGAGAGTCCTATAGTGGTAAAACTGATATATACTGTACATTAATACATCACTGTCACCCTACAATTATTTTATTTAGTTCTCCCATCACCCCTAAGATATAAATTCTGACATTAAACTCTCCTCACTAAAGAACGACATAGATCCCGGCCTCCTACTTCATGAAGCTATGCCTCCTTTCAGATTGCATTCAACAGCATCTAGCTGTTAGAGAAAAGAGGTCCTACAGCAACTAGTGGTTCTGCCCAAAGTCTTCTGAGAAGGTGTTCACTTATCCCTCGGTCTTGAAACATTCAGCATGAATCAGTTGTCTGCCATAGGCTTCTCCCAGACTTTCTCAAAACATCCCACCACGATTAGCTTTCCTCTCCTGATCACCATTAGAAACTCAACTGCTCATGTCATCCAGCACTAGGACTCTTATCACCATGGTGTGTCAACCCCCTTGCCTATCTCATTCCATTGTCTGACCCATCTTTCCTCATAGGCTTCTCAAGCTCTTCCAGTGTATCTTCAATCATTAGGATAACTTTCTTTTTAGAGATAGGGTCTCACTATGTCACCCAGGCTGTAGTGCAGTGGCATGATCATAACTCCCTGCAGCCTGGAACTCCTAGGCTCAATTGGTCTTCTCTCTTCAGTCTCCAGAGTAGCTGGGACCACAGATGTGTTCCTGAATACTGAATTGAGGAACATTTTGTTCATTCTCATTCTATATTTGTCTATTCCTGTTCCCTTCACCTATTTTGTTTTTCTAGCAGAACCTGACTTTCCCTTGATGCCATTTACTTCTTCCATCTTTCTGAATGGATGATGTGTTTTCTTCCTAATGTCCTAATCTTAGGGCCTGTAAGTGGGGAAAATGTTCTTATCATTACCGTCTATTGATTCAAAACCTTTTTTACTTAAGTCAATTATTCAGCTTCATAGGGACATCTCATTCACCATTCTAACATTTTTGAATCCCTGCTTTCTTGAAAGTTCATGCCATCAGACATTGACAACTTTAACCCTTCTTTTGTTGCTGTTGTTTCCTTACTCTTTATCATACCTCTTTATTTATTGGTGACTTTACTGCGTGGCTAACGCTCTCTCTCTACATCCTCTTAATATTCTTTGTTATTTCAAGGATTAAGTAGATTATTCAGCTAATCTTTTTGCTGTGTTAGTCTGAGTCCTTCAAGAAGCGAAGGCAGGATTAAACATGTATGAAATTTATTAGGGGAATGAATGCCTGTGAAAGAAATATATGTGTGTGAGGGGGGACTCGAGAAATTTTGAGAGCCATCAGACTATCATGTGATTTTAAGCCCAACAGTGGAGAGAGAAAAAGTTAGAGAGCTTAGGTTGAAGCACATTAAATTGAAGTTTAATTCTAAGGAAAGTCTGTCAAGGCCATGGGGTAGCCTTTAGGCAAAATCCCCCATCAGAGGAGTCTTGCATCTTTCAGGAATGGGCCTGCTTTAGTATCCCTGTGTAGTTGAGACATTGGCTGTGAGAATCCCATGGAAACTATGACTTTGATGTGATATTGTGATGGATTTTGGCACACAGCAGCTGGGTCATTGGTTAATTATGATTCCTGTAGTTGGAAATCTGAGGGGCATATTTTTAATGGCTGTTACATTTTTCTATCAATTCCTTGACTTCCTCATCTCCAACAGTTTTTCTTCTACTCTTCTTTAGCTGCCAAGTTCCATGTTCAGTTTTAAAACATCATTTGTACTTGTTACTGTGAGAACTTCACCACCTCTAAAAATTATAAAAATGCCTGTCAATTTTTCAACCTCATAGAAACATCTCACTTACTGTTTTTACCCTCATTTCCATCTCAGTCCTTATGTCTTTATTTCCCAAGTTCCACAGTGCATCACTATAATCAATCTCTTACAATGTTTAACTCTCTTGCCCTCTTAGTTAATTTTCTGTGTCTATAACAGAATACCAGAGAATGGGTAATTTACTTTTTAAAAAATATATACTTCTCATGGTTCTGAAGACTGGAAAGTCAAAGAGCATGGCACTAGTATCTGGTGAGGGTCTTCCTTCTGCATTGTCCCATGACAGAAAGGCAAGAAAGTCCCTGAGATGAAGAGAGAAAAATGGGCAAGTTCAACTTTTTATCAGGAGCCTACTTCCAGAGTAACAAACTCATTCCTGCAATAATTACATAATTCCATTCATGAGGGTAAAGCCCTCATAGTCGAATCACCTCTTAAAGGCCCCACCTACCAACACTATTACAATGGCAATTAAATTTCAACATGAGCTTTGAAGGGAATATTAAAACTATAGTACCCCTTCTCCTGCATTGTATGCAAAATTCTAACTGTGCTTACATCGGGTCATTCTCTAACTCTCTAAGAGAACCTGAGCAGTTTTATGTTATGAAGATTTTCTTTTTTTTTTTTTTTGAGTTGGAGTCTCGCTCCGTCACCCAGTTTGGAGTGCAGTGGCACGCTCCTGGCCACCGCAGCCTCAACCTGCTGGACTCCAGCAATCCTTCCGCTTCAGCCTTCCAAGTAGCTGGAACTACAGGTGTGTGCTACCATGCCCAACTAATTTTTGATTTTTTATAGAGACGAGGTCTCACCAAGTTGCCCGGGTTGGTCTTGAACCTGCGGGCTCAGGCAATCCACGCGCCTTGGTCTCCCAAAGTGTTGGGATTACAGGCTGAGCCACCAAGCCCGGCCATGAAGACTTTCTTATTCTCTCTTTTTCTTTCTCTCTCTCATTCTCTGTCTCTTTGTCTCAATCCATGCAGACTGGTATCCCTATAACTACATAACTTAATGTTTCCTCAATAATGCCGGACTGTTTTGCTATAGTTTACTTTCATATATTCTAAAACACATATTTTATACATTTCCTCCTCTTATTTTCCCTCCTTATACCCCCTTTCACGCACTTTGTTCTCAACTGAAGATCTAGCCTCATACTTTAAGTAAGACCAATTATGTATAAATCACATAACTTTCCTAAAGCCCAATTTACTAGCCTTGCTACAGCTTTACCTATACTTTTACTCTTCCTTCTATTTATATAGCATAAGATCTATGGGAAAAATATTCTTTTTTTGTTCACTAATGTATCTCCAAATATGGTCCATAACAGTTACTCAGTAATTTTTTTTTTTAGGTAGGTAGATCGATCCATTGAATAAATAATGATAATTATTCCTATTATACAGAAGGTTCATAGACATAAAGTGACTTTTTTCAAGTTTCCCAGATGATGTTACTTAACATTTTCAGATGAGAATTCTCAGGATTAAAAAGACCATTGCATTTTACACACAGACACACACACACACACACACACACATATATACATACATATATGTGTGTGTTTATATATATATAAATGTATATATATGGGAGGGGAGAGAGAGAGAGGATAAAATCTGGGTGAATTAATTAAATATTTTTTTCCACTATCACACAGGTTTTTGTTATAGAATATTATTGCATTTTGTACTTTGTACTCAGTTTAACTTCTGAGATCATAAACAATCATATTCTTTCAACTTTGAATATTCAAAATCAGTTGATTCTTAATATTTGGGGGTGATGGAATCTTTGAAAATCTGAAGAAATATATGACCTCTTAATTCAGAGAAAACACGTTCACATACACAAAAATTTACATGCAATCAAAACATTTGTAAATCTAATTAGGCTGATGTATGACTATGCTTAGCATTTAAAGTGAGAAGAAAGTGAAAAAGGATAGCTTATGCATGAATTCAGTTTGAACATATGGATGGGGGCTTTGTCAAGGTGGAATGGTCCCGGTCCAGGTCTGAAGATAACCTGCTTAGGGAAGAGACTTGGAACTGGTGAGTAGACACATGGATAGTGGGCTGCTATTAAGACGAATCAAGGTTGTGTTTAATTGGGTTAGACAAGAATTTGGACAAGTCTTCTCTAGCCTTAAGTTACCTGAATTCTAAAACTAAGGAGTTGGATTATGTGACATCTTAAGATTTTTTCATGCCCTAAACATCTAAGTCTAAGCCTGTAGTTACTTTCATAGGTAAGGTCAAGGTATACTACTTGATCAAGTGAAAATATTTCAAGGTACAATCAAGAAGAAAATGCTAATGGCAGGCCTTAAGTTACATGGAAGGCCAAGTGTGTAGTTGTTTAGATGTGTGTTTGAATTAAATGCCTCCCTTCCACTTTTAGCTGCTTGTCTTCACCTAAGGGGGAGTGGCATTTTCCATTAGGGTTTAGTGCAGTCTTGTTTTTCCAAGAGTCTACCCCTGTATCCTGTACTTGGGGTATGGTTTATACATGTTTGCTAAGCTAAAACAAAATGAAACACACACACACACACACACACACACACACACACACACAA
This sequence comes from Tarsius wallacei, assembly GCA_963574415.1. Taxonomy (NCBI): domain Eukaryota; kingdom Metazoa; phylum Chordata; class Mammalia; order Primates; family Tarsiidae; genus Tarsius; species Tarsius wallacei. The sequence goes on from CAUYQG010183951.1 coordinate 24,290, forward strand.
GAACAACAAATAATCAGTTTAAAAAATATACTTGTCAAGTTTGAGAAGAAATAAACTCCCAAAAATATCCTCCAATTTTAAGTTGTCATCAGCATGTCATCATTGTAGTTCAGGGACCATAGGAACAATGATACTGCCATGTACTGAGTCCCCATCACCTATTTTAATGGCAGTAGAGGAAAATGTATGTATTCTTGGGTTGTCATAGAAGCTCAGTTTGCTTTTAGACCAATAAGTTGTACCAAATGTCAAACAATGTTAGTGACTAACATGTCTTGTGAGTAAAAAATAAACCAAGTGTGTTTCTAAAAGCTTTTCTGTTACCATCAGAACCAGCTTCTTGAGCATCTAGATAAAAATATTGCATATCTCCATACATTTACTCTTTGTTAATTGCATAAATTTGTTCATAGATGAGTAAGAGACAAAGCAGAAAAAGATAGCAAGCAAAGCAAACAAATGATATCACCATATGTCTCATGTTAAATATAAGGCAAAGGGGAGGTCTGGTACTTCCGGGTATATTATCATGGATAAATGCCATATACTGAGTATACATTTTGCTAAGTGTTGTTTAAAGGGGATACATTTTTGTACACCTTTTAAAAATTGAGTCTGACTAGCAAAGTAATTACTTCCAAAAGGCAGGTCTGTTTTCTCATTTGAGAACTAAATAATTAAAAAAATTTTTTTTTGTTATGTCTTGGTTTTTTGATTAACCACAAAGGCATTATTTACCTTGCCTTGTCTGAGAGATTACATGATTATCTTTCATATAGTTTCCCAATAGAGCTTGGCATAAGAACTCATCCTGGTTGAGACGAGCCAGGAGTATGCTTTGCCACCAGATGGAAGCCAGCAGTAATCAGTGAAGTCAGGTTCCTGTCATCAGGTGCAAATCACCCAGATAATGAAAGTCCCTTTTGTACACAGTGCACCATTTCCAGAAAGCATTAGTTCATATTGGCTAATTTTTGCTCTGCATGTGTTCTCTCAACCTGATTATGTTATTTTCTTGGTAAAAGATGAAGTATTAGGATCATAATGTTAGACTCAAATGACATGTTTTCTGTATTAATAATCCTTAGGTCATTGCCATATTCAGAACTGTATTAGATAATAACATTTAAAAAGCTCATTTTCATTCTGAACTGCCCAGTTTTATTAACTGTTGAATTTCATACCACCAGCTCTTATCCCTATATCAACTGCCTACAGAAAGCACAGAAACTTAATTATTGACAGACTAAATATTTGCATTGTGTGGAAACCAGAATATTCCACAATTTTAGAATTTAGCAAATATTTTCCCTAAAGCCAGATTTTATATTTTATTGTGAATTACATTTTAAAATAGCAGTATAAAATTTTCAAACTGCAATTCAGACGCTTTATCGTTTTTGAGATCTGAACATGAGCTGTTTGCACTTTTATTTCTTGAAAGTGTTTAATCTTTGTCCACTTTTGCCATTTCTTCTTTCATGTGTATGAAATACCAGCTTGCAAATTGGTGAGCTGCTACCTACTATTTTCTTTCAATGTATGAGTAATTTCCATGCCATGTGGATGCATTTGTAAAAGGCCACATAAGGTTATTCTGTGCATAAGAATCTTGTTTAAGAGCGTCCACGGTCAGATTTTAGTTTCTCTTATTATCTGCAGTTCTTTGCAAAGAATGTACTTGATTAACATCTCATTTGATGTAAAACAATTGCTTTGTTTTGCAGGGGCAGACTTCTCTAGGGAACTGCAAGCTATCATATACATATCTTTTGAGAAATAGAAAGTGCTATAAAAAATACTGTTATTATTTTCTTAGAGCTTTATATGACTTTCATTTTAAGAATTTCCTTTGGGAAGATCTCCAAGTTATTAAGTATGATGGAGACAACTCTGCTGGGTCAAGGTTTTCAAATCTAGTTTTTGTGTATCAAAACAAGCCTTTTGGAAATGGTTTCTATTCCTGAGAGTGATGGGGAAGGAGTTTTTTATGCTTTTCTGATGATCAGTCCATTCAAAAGTCGCGTTGTGAAAAGGGCATAAGTTAAGAAACAGAAGATGGAGGTCAAGGCTCTGCTTTGCTACTTCTCTTCTAAATAAATTTTGACAAATCATTGAACCTGTTTAAGACTGTTTCCACATCTGTTAAATGAAGATGAATATACTTGCTTGACTTCACTGTTGAAATTAAAAATAATCTTTGATTATTTTTGGCTATTATTTAGACTTATTTATTGGTATGTTGCTTTTCATCAGAGAATTGCGCACCCAAACTGAATTGTTTTAAAGTTACTTTTACTGAACTGTACTTTGGGACCCATTAGCCAAATTTGAGAGATGTTGTAAAAAATTCAAACTCTTTTCTATTTGCTTTACTGTAGAAAAGTAATTGAGAAATTTTTTTTACACCTCTCATAGCATTTTTTAAAATGAGTACCTAGGGACATGACACATTTTTCTCAGGATATCTGTATTACTTTTAAATAACAGCTTTCTATATTTTTTCAGTCATATATAACTGATTATGTTTTCCCCTTTACACTTGCTTCTAGGCAGCTCTGAGTAAAATCCATGGTTTATATCTGGCAAAATATACATGACTTTTTGATATGTATTTAACCTCATCACTGTTTTCAACATTTTCCTTTTTTGACCATATTTTTCTTTTCTTTACTATTTTCTCATTTTTTTTCTTTTCATATGCTACTTGTTTTTCAAAAACTACATTATTTTTGGAATGTGCTGATACTATATTTAAATATAAAAATAATTTCTTCTATCAGATATTTGGGGTAGATAATAGCAATTGCTAGCATATATTAAACCCTTACTGTGTGCTAGGCCCTATGATAAGCCTGTTATCTCATTTATTTTTAACCCAAAAAGTGTTATTTCCTATATTTTACAAATGAAGGAACTAAGGTTTGGAGAGACAGGTTAATAGACTCATATAGTGGCTCTCCAGCAAATGGTGGGAACATAATTCCAGTGTAGATTTGTCTGACTCCAAAATTCGTGTTGATCATTCATTACATTGTACTGCCTTTTAGTATAGCAAAATGATATACAAATGACTATCATTATTGCTGTTGTAGAATTATTACCAAAGGTTTTTGATGTAGTAGAACATTTGACTGTTACCGAGAGCAAACACAAAAACACAATTTTAAAAAAGAGCCTTAAGTCTCTATTATTCATATCTTTTCCTAATAATTTGATAGAGCAAGTGTTTTGCCACATCTTGCCTTTACTGCCAAGAATGATTTCAAGGTCTGTCTCCATATGTGACTTAGTGTAAAACCCAGGAGAAATGTATGCCTCTTACTGACATATGGGGAAACACATGCAACAATCCTCTTTTAGAATGTAGCAAATAGTTCCTGGCACTTTCTAACAATCTTCTGCCATGCTTTGTTCCTTCAAGTTGTGCTTCAAATGCCTTTGCTACTCTCTTTCTCTTCGTGGTCTTTCAAATGTTGTTATTCATTCTGTTTAGACTTATTTAAATGGAAATGTTCTATTTAGTCCCTATTCCTTTTGGTACCTGGTAACTGCCCTATGGGGTCTCTGTTTTTTCCAATTTCACAGTCAAAATTTAAAAAAATTAAGAAAGTGTGATTCACACAGAGTTGACAAAAAGAAGTTAATAGTAAGATCCTGGTTGGCATAACAGGAATATGATATTTGCTATTACAATAAGGAAAGCATTAAGGCGTTAATCACTTCTGAAATGGGTTCATATTGAAAGAAGTCAGTGTCTTGAGGGTGAAATACCCAGGACCATGTCAGGGTTTTTCATTCCTAGCAAAGCCATGTAAAAGCTCTCCTATTGCCACAGAGCCAAGTTTTTCTCAGAAGAAAGACGGAAATGATATTCAGAGAGCTTGAGGGATGCAGCCCAGTTAGAGAAGTCATTTCTGGGAAAATTGGTAACGAAGGCAGTCACTTTTCAAAGAATTGAAAGAGGCGAGATCTCCTTCCCTTCTGCTTTTGAACATATCTGTGAGGCAACAGATAGGGGTGGGATCAGCTGGAATTATTAGTAATTCATAAAAATTCAACATTTTGAGCATTGTATTCAGAAAGAATGAAATGCCTTTGCAATTGCTCTATCATTCCAGTTCAAAACCACATGAGAAAAGAGCCAGGGTGGGACAAAAAAGGATACCAAATCAAACTATGACAGAAAAAAAAGAAAAAAAAAGGATAAGAGAATCAATAGTAGAAATTTTCTCCTCAGCCAAACTTTGCTAAAAGTTTCACCAAACTTTACGTAGAGTTGGAATTGAGTTTCTCAAATCTGTCTTTCGTTTTTTATAATTTGTTTTTGTGCAGGATGATTTTATTGATTATATGATATAGGTACAATTTCTAGGGCTATAAACTTTCAGGAAATCTAAAAATTTATGTGCAACCTGAAAAATGACTTATTGACTCTACAATATGAAAACTGTGAAATAAAAATGAATTAATACCTAATGAAATATCCAAAAAAACCCATTATATTATTTATTTAACTGTGATTTAACAGTTGTGTCTTAGGATAGAGGACAAACAACAAGAAAAATGTGAAATATTTATTCTCAGGCATGCAAAATTATGACAATCTATCTGAAAGTTTATAACTAAAATATCCTTAGTGCATGATGTATGCATTCAAATATGTTTGATATGATATACAGGAGATTTTTAAATTTAAAAGAGTCTCTTCTTTAGAACTGTTTTCATGAAACTACTCAGAATAGGTTTATGTACATGTATGCTTGTTTTAGTTTTTCTATTGATATGCAACAAATTACCACAAGTTTAGTAGATTAAAACAGCACATTATCATCGGATACTTTCCCTGTGTTAAGAGGCATACAAAGGTTAGCTAGGTCATTCTTTCAGGGTCTAACCAGGCTGAAATCGAGTTGTTGACTGGGGCTATCTCATTACTTGACTCAATTGGCTAAAATGGAGTTATCATGGGAGTAACATCCTGTCATCTTTGTCGCATTGTGTAATCTATTCAAGGGAATCATCTAGTCATTTCTTTTATATATTCTATTGTTAATAAATCACAGGTTCTACCTATACCCATGGGGAAGGAATTATGTAAATTGGGAAGAAGATCACACATTCTTAGGAGATTTATAGGGGATTATCTTAGAATGTGTCTGCTATAAAGTTTAAAGGTTTTTTTTTAAAGTTTTGTTTTTTAGTATAGGCTGTTATTGTCAATTATTTCTTTAGTTGTCTTTATAAAGTTCTCAGATAAAGAACCTTCTCACCTGTATTAAAGATGAAATTTAGAACCAGCTTAGTACACAGTAGGCACAGAATTACTAAACTGCAAAGAAGATTCTTTTGACTAGAAAAGACAAAAGAGATACAAAAGAGAGAGTTCAGAGAAGGATTTATTTCAGTCTGGGTGTGTCTCATGTTCCCCAATGCCTCATGATCCAAGTATTCCAAGAAATGTCTTGATAAATTTTAGTTGAATGCTTTGTCTGAGGTTATAGAGCAGGTTTAAAACTTTATAGGAGCAGAGTATAGAAGACTAAAAAAAAAGAGGTATCAGTTAAGACTGGAAGTAGTGTTGTTTATCGGCTGTAAGGCTACTCTGATAACATCGCTGACCACCAATATACAACTTCCTCCCACTGATGTTCTTCTCTATTCTTGTTTCTCTCATTTCTTTGATTCACTATATCTTCTACTTTTTTTCTTTATTGTTTATAATGTCTCATAACTTCTCTCCACAGTTTGGTTTTTCTTTACTCTTGTCATTTTAACTTTTCTAATATTTGTTTCTCAAGCTTTATTGTGCCATCGTCTCAGGATTATTACTTTCTTTCATAAATGTTGAGAAAGAATGAATGTGTATGTGTCTGTGCATGTCTGTGTAAATGTATGCTTATTTGTCAGTGTATAAACTTGGTGTGTTGTAATTAGATGACTTTACATTTGTGTGGTGGGGTATGTACATCTTCTTTCACACTGCAATGGAGGATCAGGGTTACCTAAGTCATGACTGAAGTGCTGTCTTGGGACACACATGCCCTGGGAAAGTATCTGGGAACTGGATAGGGTAGGGGCTTTATTGGAGAGGAATTGCTTATAGTTAAAATTTCACAGATGGGACAGGATTCCTAAGAATGAAATAAAATATGGTAAGCCTAAGAAATAGAAAATAATTTGTTTTCTTGGGTGAGATTCTCTTCTTGAAAGGCACATGGTTTTTAGGGTAGAAATGTACATCCAACAGCAGTGGCCAATTTTTAAGATGGAATTGAGGACAATTAGAAGAGAGAGTATGTGGGTGATATTAGTTTTAAACCTATCACTATCCTGTACTATGGGTAGTGTTATTGTCTGGCACTGTAAAACATAAAGATGGCTATACAAGTTCATAGCTCTCAATTTAAATTTCTACTCTGAAGAAATCAGCTATATATATTTAGAAAATAGTCACTTCTCTGTAGGAGTGCTTTATACCGCAACCATCTGAAGAACTTTCAGATTCAGTATATTTTGGTGTCAAAGCAAATAAAACTGTATCTTCAACAAGTGAAAATTTCATCTCTCCAATTTTGTTTTCTCCTCCACCAATGATTGCTGATGCTTGAGCTAGCCTCATCAGCTGAGAATTGATGGATTCAGAACCAGCCACATGGTGTGCTCATATGATTTTTGCCATCTGTCTTTAAACACAATACTCTAGCATGTGTCTGTAAGTAACAGAAGAGGAAAATTTCCACCAAAATTACTAATCAAGTTCAAAGTCCACATTTTCCAAACATAGAGATTCTGGAAAGACTAAGAACTAATGAGAGAAGACAATAATTTATGTGAGGAAAAATTATATATAGTATAAAAGAAAAATGAAAGTATGCAGGGAATTAATTGAACAGCAGGAAGGAGATGGACAATTTCCAGAAACAATATCTTCCTCCCACTTTAAAGCTGGGGAGCTTAATTTCTTCTCTTACGTTGGTGATAATTACTGAAAGATGCTCTTTAGAGCTAATAAATTATTGATTAAGTTAAAAAAATCATTATATTAAAGCAACATAAGTCTGATTATGGTTGTTTTAACCCTTTTTATTAAAATTTTATATTCTTAAAAACTATATAAATTAGATAACATTTAAAATAAAATTTCAAAAATAAGTTGCAGTCTCTCTACTTTTGTAGCTAAATTCAGAGCAAATAAGTCGAGGTTTAGAATGTGCTAGAATTATCTTGATGCATATAGAATCACCTTTCAAATGTATTTTTTAATCAACTGATATAATCATATTCAAGCTAGAAGAGACCTGACATGATATGAGAAAAGCAGTTGCATACTGGAATATCATAAAAAGAGCAAAATGCAGAATTAAGCTTTACTTTTACTCATAAGGAGTTTTCTAATCAAAAGTTTCTTCTTAATATTGTGCCATCAACTTTATTCTCTTCTTAATATGTCCTGGACATCGAACTTCAATTAAGGAAGCCCATATACAAAGTCTCCATTTAAGAGAGTAGATTTGTACTGACTAACTCTCAAACTAAGTGGAATTTTGGAAACTCCCCAATGCTGTTTCAGTTCTTATTGGAACATTACAATTAAGCAATATGCTGGCCAGATAATTCTTTTTAGATGCAAAAAGTGCTTCCTCTATACCAATACTTTTATTTTTTCAAGAAACATTAGAGGCCATGAAAGAAGGTGAATTTATATACTACCTAGCCGAAGTTGGTAGTTATATAAAGAACAAAGATGTTTTCTGACTTGAATTGTGTTCATATTTTGAAACATTTTATTCATGACTAGCTGGAATTAGAAGATTTAGATGGAATGAGAGGATATGTAAAATTTTCCTGTTGTTGAAAGGAAATATACACTCATATAATGTCATTAAAGTTTGACACTGAGACAAATGATTTATCAAAGTAATTTGTTTTCTTGGGTGAGATTCTCTTCTTGAAAGGCGCATGGTTTTATATCCAACAGCAGTGGCCAATTTTTAAGATGGAGTTGAGGACAATTAGAAGGGAGAGTATGTGGGTGATATTAGTTTTAAACCTATCACTATCCTGTACTATGGGTAGTGTTATTGTCTGGCACTATAAAACATAAAGATGGCTATACAAGTTCATAGCTCTCAATTTAAATTTCTACTCTGAAGAAATCAGCTATATATATTTAGAAAATAGTCATTTCTCTGTAGGAGTGCTTTATACCACAACAATCTGAAGAACTTTCAGATTCAGTATATCAACCTTCAAAGTTAGGTGCCACTGAAAGAAATATACCTAGCCCTTGAAAATATATAGGGTAAGATATTTCCTGAAAAAGTCCTACATAACACTAAAAATGAGTTCTAAAAATGAGATAGGAGCAAATGGTAACTTGTGAGGAGTTTCTTTACCAAGTTAAACTGATATTTAAAAAAAACCAAGTTGACTGTATAATATCAAACTAGCCTTCACAATTTGTTAAACTGGGAAATTTTAGATTGCTGATTGGGGAAATATCCAAAATAATCACAGCTAAAATGTAGTGAATTTAAATAAACTACATTTTCAAACTTCAAAATATTATTATAGTTTTTATGTTTGTTGTGAAGACAGCTAAACCCAGTTTGGTATTATTTCCTAGAGTGTTTCTAATTGTTGCTACAAAGGTGAAGGTTATAGTCTTCTTCCGTTTACAAAAATTGTGATTGAGAATATGCCTTTCCATGCATTGATTCAATGGGGAAGAAGGAGGAAAAAGAATATTAAGTAAATGAAGGGAGTGATTATGTTGTTAAAATGAGGCAGTATAATGAAAAGGAAAGAAAAAAAAATGGGGGGCAAGATTAAACTAAATGTGTTGCCTTGAAAGTGATCTGAGCCGGGCTCGGTGCTCAGCCTGTAATCCCGCGCCTTTGGGAGGCTGAGGTGAGTGGATTGCCTGAGCCCGCGGGTTCGAGACCCACCTGGGCAAGCAAGACCTCATCTCTACAATAAATCAAAAAATCAGTTGGGCGTGGTAGCGCGCGCCTGTAGTTCCAGCTATTTGGAAGGCTGAGGCGGAAGGATCGCCGGAGCCCAGCAGGTCGAGGCTGCGGTGGCCGGGAGCGGCCACTGCACACTCCAGTCTGGGCGACAGAGTGAGACTCCAACTCAAAAAAAAAAAAAAAAAGAAGAAAGTGATCTGAACTCTCTGATTTTCAATTTCTTTATTTGTAAAATAAGGATAATAACACCTAATTGAACAGTTGTTGTGATGTGTAGAGTGTTTGCAAAAGCCATCATGTGAAAATATGGTATTAATTTTTTGTTATTGAGTGAATCCATATATCTCGAGTTCATTGGAGATAATTAAAGATGTTTCCCCTGATGCTTTGAAATTACAGAAAAAGAAAATTCACAGTTAGATCTTACTCTGTGGATACATGCAGATTAGATTGATAATAGAAAATAACTTACATGGTTAAATTTTACAGTAAGCAGTAAAGTTTGGGGTATTTTGTTTAGTGGGTATCCTGTTATTTGGGACATTCTGTCATCTGGCTTACATAGTCTGCTAAGCTTGGTTAGGCAACTAAGCTGAGCCTTATTCTAGCAATATTTGCAGAATATGGCATATATTCTCAACTTAATAAGGCAACCTTATTGGTGAACTTAACTGAATTATTCTATACCAGTACATTTGGAAACTTCTGGTATAGTATCAAAACGATATTAAGAAAGTCTTGAAAGATGGTACTTCCCATTTCATTGGTCCAGATGGATAAGAGCAATAGAAGCAATACAAGGGGAGTCCTATGTAAGCTTTGTCATCAGATGGTAAGATCTAGGATTTGGGTGTGAATTTAGGGTATGAAGAAGGGATGAAGAAAGCTGTTTAGCCTGATTTATTTTCCTGCAGTGAGTTTATCTCCAATTATGGCAAAAATTATCTTTGTGGTCCAGCTAATAGGTTAAGGAACTGAATCAAAGTTTGAAATCAAAGCCCTAGATAATAAGTAAAGCATTTATCCTCTACTCTTTGTGTGCAGAAACATCACTGAGAGTTGTTTTCATGGAGAAATGTCTGTGTTAAAGACAGAATGTGGATTTGGAATTTTGGGTTCCTATATCTCTGTCTACATGTTTATATAGATACATTATGTGCCTGTAAAATAGGGATATAAAATAACCTTGACTTCTTTTCTTTCCTTACCTTAATTGAATGAGTCTTGTATGTGGAAGTTTTTTTGTTTCTTTTGTTTTTAATTTCAATAGCTTTGGGGAGTATAAATAGTTTTGGCTGGGCTTTAAGCACACCCACCACAGCCACTTATGCATATTGTACCTGAAAAGTGATTTTTTTGTCTCTCTACCAGTCCCTCCTCCTCCCCCTTCTGTTCCTTTGGGTAGATACCTGATAGTGAGATGGCTGGATTAAAAGGTAAATCTGCCTTAGGTTGTTTGAGAAATCTCCATACCAGTTTCCATAAAGGCTGTTCTTTTTTTTTTTTTTTTCAGTATTTTTTATTATCATATTGTGGGGTACAGTTAAGGATTAGATGTACAAATATGCTTCGTTCAGACACCCTTGGTGATAAAAGGTGTCTCCCCGTCCCCAGGCAGATATTGAGTAT
>CAUYQG010183952.1:0-15709 GCA_963574415.1 Tarsius wallacei
CAAGTAGCTGAAACTATGGGCGTGTGCCACCACGTCCAGCTAGTTTTTTGATTTATTATAGAGTTGAGGCCTTGCCAAGTTGCCCAGTCTGGTCTCGAACCCTTGGGCCCTGGCAATCCTCTGGCCTCCGCCTCCCAAAGTGCTGGGATTACAGGTCGTTCCCCTACATTTTACAGAAGGGAAAAATAGGCCTGCAGAGAAGAACACCTCCCTGTTTCTATTAAATCAGAAGAATTCGTCACAACCCAAACCATGCAGAAGCTTTTTACAGGTAAGCGCTCCATGGATACTAACTGCTATCATTGCATTGAGAGTTGAGCTAATAATTTTTTTTAATGCCTCAAATTAAAACTCATCTTGAAACAAAAAGATATCACAACTAAGCACCCTTCTCACCTTCAAACATCAGCTTTTAAAATAAAGGTGTCCTGGAAGTGCGGACACACCCACTGCATCACAACTGGAATTAACCTCAGGCTATGCAAATCTAACTGCCAGGCAGGGTGAGTCCACAGCTCCAGAACTGCACAGAGGAAATCCTCCTGCCGAGAGGCTCAGGCCCGCAGTCAGCGCCGGGAGTCGCGGCAGGCCGGAGCCCTCAGCCAGCCCGGCTTGGGGGCGCATTCATCCGCGACTCCGGAAGCGCCCGCGGACCGAACCGGAAAGCCCCCAGCATCACCCGCGGAAGCTGGGGCCGGCTGCAGTTCCAGCCCGGCCTCGGGTACCACGCGCCTAGGGGGAAGCGGCACTGACGCCCTGCAGCATCTCGCGAGATCTCGCCGGCTCGGCCCAAGTACTGCGAGTTCAGGAAAAAAAGAAAAAAGAAAAAAAAAAGGCCAGCGGGCGAGAGTCCCAGAAGCCGCCGTTGGGGTGGCAGCTGCCGCTCGAGCATCCGCGACCGGCGTGAGCCGAGGCAGGGCCAGAGCGCCGTCTGCAGCTCCGCGGACTGGGCGGCTGCTCTTCTGACGCGCCGTCCCGGGTCTCGGGGAGGGCAGGCGGTCGGGGATCTCGCTCCTCTTCGCCTCAGAGCGCGGCGGAGGAGGGAGGTGGCGGGTAGGAGGAAGGCGGCGGAAGAGGAGCCAGCGGCACGGGATCTTCCCGGCGACATCAGTGAGGCGGCGCGCGGCCGCGCCTGCTCCTTGGTCCCGCCGCCTGCGCCACCAGAGGCCCGGCGTGGACGGGCCGGACGCGGCCCTCCCGAGGGCGCCCGGCGGGGCCGCGGCGCCGAGGGAGCGTCCGCCGCGCGCTGCGGCGGGATCGCGGGTGGGCGGGCTGAGGGGCGGGGGAGCCGCCGGCCCCGCCTCCCTCGTGCGGCTGCCGAGCGGCCGCCGCCGCAGCCCCGCCGAGGCTTTAAACAGCCGGGCCCGCCCAGTGCTCGCCGCACTCGCGCGCTGACTCGGCTGCCGGTGGTGTCCGAGCCGGCCCGGGCTAGCGGCGGCGGCGGGCGGCGGGCGGCGGGCGGCGGGCGGCGGGCGGCGGGCGGGCGGGCAGGGGGACTTCCCCACCTGTCCTTGCGGCCGCGGCCACCGCCAGCTAGGGGCGCGGAGGGTGCCAGCCGGAGACGTCCGCCAGGTTCTCTGGGTCGGCTGGGGGTCGGGCGGCGATGGAGCCGGGGCCCACGGCGCCCTCCTCCGGGGCCCCGAGGCTGGCCGGGGTTGGGGAAGCGCCGCCAGCCGCCGCCGGGGTGGACCTGCCCGGCGCGGCCGTGCCGGAGGATGCTGGGGCCGCGAGCAGGGACGGCGACGGGGTCCGCAGCGAGGTAGCGGCGGCCGGGGACGGGCTGGGTAGACCCCTGGGGCCCACCCCGAGTCAGAGCCGCTTCCAGGTGGACCTGGTTTCCGAGAACGCCGGGCGGGCCGCGGCGGCGGCGGCGGCTGGGGCTGGGGCTGGGGCTGGGGGCAAGGAGACCCCCGCGGGCGGGAAAGTCAGCGGCGAGAGCGGGCCGGCAAAGGGTAGCGAGGAAGCCAAGGGCCGCTTCCGCGTGAACTTCGTGGACCCGGCTGCCTCCTCGTCGGCGGAAGACAGCCTGTCGGATGCGGTGGGGGTCGGAGGCGACGGGCCCAACGTGAGCTTCCAGAACGGAGGGGACACGGTGCTGAGCGAAGGCAGCAGCCTACACTCGGGCGGCGGTGGCAGCGGGCACCACCAGCACTACTACTATGACACCCACACCAACACCTACTACCTGCGCACCTTCGGCCACAACACCATGGACGCCGTGCCCAGGATCGACCACTACCGGCACACAGCCGCGCAGCTGGGCGAGAAGCTGCTCCGGCCCAGCCTTGCGGAGCTCCACGATGAGCTGGAGAAGGTGAGCGCTCCCAGCCTCCCTCCCCCACCAGCCCTCGGTGCATGCTGCCCGGGTGAGGTGGCGGGAATGGACGTGCGCGACTCGCTGGCATCTCTGGGTTCAGCTGTCAAGGGTGGAATTGCAGAGGAATGTAACTTAATCTCTTAAAAGTTTGCGGCGGATTTGGCTTGTTACGTGATACTGGGGAGGTAGCATTTAACAGCCTTCCCCATCCAGTTATGTGTCTCGTGTACGCTTTCTTTCTCACCCACGCTCAACCATTACCACCTCTCTGAATGACAGTTGTGTTTTGGGGTCCACGAGAAGGGAATGTGCAGGAGGTTTAGGTGAGGAAGTCTCTCGGGAGAGGGTGGAGAGCACTTACCATCTGTGTCCTTTGTGTGGCTTTTGTACACCTATTGGGGATCCCAAGAGTGGGAACGTTGGTTTTGAAGGAAAGTCTTAACAGGGTGTGTTTGTTGCCTATGAATTATTAAAACTCCATTCATGCAATCTTGCATATGCAGAGCATCATAGAAATCTTAAGTCTTGGGACATACTGTACCTGATAATGGGATAAATTCATTTTTTTGTAATGTAAACCTTTCAGGAGAGGGCTGTATTTAAAAAAGTTAGGAGGAGGGAGGGGCGAGTTTTTCAAGAAAAAGGGAAACAGGAGAATTGATGTCCACGGAGGATGTCCAGAAAGACCTGGGGTCTTTTTGCATAAGCAGTTATATTTTGTGAACAGAAAACCATCCCCTTTAAACTCTTATTGATTTTTGTAACTTTGTTTTTTATGGTCACATACGACTTTTATTTGTTTAGAGTTCACAATCTTTTTTTGAGATAACATTGATGCTTTTGAGATTTGATTAATGTTTAACTTTTTATGAGTTGGGATTACTTGAAGTCTGCCTTTACAAATGTGTAATAACTACAATGATGGAATTTTATGAATGCAAGGAGTTGGTACCACATAGGCTGAAATAGAGTGTGGAAAAGTTTAAATCCAGTAAGTATGTGGTTGCTTTTGGATATGATTATTTGATATCATAGAGTCACTTCATACAAGACTGTACTTGTCCCAGTGTTTGATAATGCAATATTCACACAGAAATAATTACAGAGCTCCCAATCCTTACAGCTTATTGATTGTTTGAACGCCTGACATCACTTAGCTTTAGATAATACAACTCCTGTTACTCCATTGTGGTATTTTGTCATATCTGAAGCAACAATTTCTATAATACTTCTTTTATTCATACTCTTGTAATTTCTTTAAAATCTATTCATTTTTCTTTTCAAAACTCAATTCTCTATAGACTAAAGTAGATATGGAGCTAATGTTTCTTCTTAGAGAACTTTTACTTTTGAAAATATTATACAGAAATGTTTTAGATTTCATCAAAACCAAGTAATTTAGCAGTAAAGCAATCTGTATTTACCCTTAAGTTTTAGAAAGACTTTTCAAATTGAAGGATATATATCTTGAACTTATGTGGGAAGTTTTTGTTACTATTATTGTTTTTTGAGTTGGAGTCTCACTGTTGCCCAGGTTGGAGTGCAGTGGCATGCTCTCGGGTTATCTTAAATTAAATTGTCTCAACAACAAAGCTCTTCAAGTTCTCCAAAACTTTAGATTTGTATGTCGTTTTTAATTTATTTATTTATTTTTGACATTTTGGTTCAGTTTATAGCATCTGAAAAACAGAATACCTGCATTGTTAACTGTATGCTAGTTGAAGAAGTCACCTAAACTTTCAGGGTTACTGTTAAGATTTAAAAAGTCAGTAAAAATAAAGGGCCATTTTCAGTGCCTGGAAAATAATGGGTAGTGTCGTTATTATTTCCCTCATGTATTGGTTCTTCAGAAAGTAGAGTTAAACTCTAGGATCTTGATTTTAGATCCTCTTAATTTCCATATTATTAAATTAATGCAATATATAAAATATTATGTTCTGAGTTTCATTTATGCAGCAGGAAGTGTAATGAATTCTTTGTAGTTTTTTTCCTACTACTATTCACATTCTTTGTGAATTCTTTTATCGGGTTAACTAATAATGGCATATTGAAGATATTTTTGCTTAGAATTTAAGCAGATGAATTAAAGAAATACGTGTGATGTTAAGCATTACAAATATGACTGCACACCACTGTTGAAAGGAGTGGTGATTCCATGGGACAGTTAGATCTTCCAGAAATTGTCTCTTACCCTGTTTAGATTGACTTCTGTCTCTCTTCTAGCCCTCAATGAATGCTTAATATTTAGAATTTCCATAACATTTAATTCTAGCATATGATTGATTGGCATGTGTTCTACTTTGGTCCGCCAAGTGCTTAAGTATCTACCATGGTTATAACTCTGTGTTGGGAACTGTGGAAGAACAAAAGAAATAAAAGACAAGTGCTTCAGAAACTTGTTAGGGAAAAGGACTAGATTGCCTTCCTTCTACATAAATTGCTTTCATTACCCATCACTGACTTTTTAAAAGTATTTTGCCTAAATTTCAACTGTAGGGGAATAGTTAGATATCCTTGGTGCATCTTGCTGTATTAGGTAGCCATTATAAGACCAGGATGCACGAGTTCTACTTTTATCAAATATTGGGAAAAGGAGTATCTTAGGTGTTGATCAAATGGTTGTGGCACTGTGGGATGATGCAGTGATTAGCAAAACAGATACTGCCTCTGCCTAGATAGGCATTAACAAGATAGCTGGACAAATAACAGTTACGTACTAGTGTTTCAGTTCCATGGAAGAAAAGGATGCTTGTGAGGACATAATAATTTTAACTGGGTTTGGGGGAAGGCCTTTTTCAAGAAGTGTGGCATGGAATATGAAACCTGAAGGGTAAGTTGATGATAGGGTGGAACTACATTTTGGGCTAGGGATAGCATATATGAAGGTGGTGAGGTGAGATAGAGTGGTGTGTTCAAAGAACTAAAAAGAGGTCATCCGTTTTATTTCATTATATACGTAGTAGGAAACTATTGAAGGATTATGTCTGTGTAAGACAGTGACACAATCCATTTTGTTTTAACATCTCTAATTGCTGGGTGGAGAATGGATTGATGGGCAAGAATGGAAGCAAGGAGACTCAAGGTGTTACTGTGGTCTGGGTGAGAGATAATAAGGGCTAGATTAGATGTGGCTGGATTGGGTGTGGGAGTAAGACAGAAGCTGACTTCCAAGTTTTGGACTTGAGCAACTTAACAGATGGTGGTACTTTTGCCTGAAGTGAGAAAGACTGGCTTAGATTTAGGGGAGGGGACCATGACTACACAAGAAGAATTCTCTTTGAGTAGCCTGTGAGACATCTTATCTTATTCCAAGATGTCTGTTTATATCTGTAAAGGTATGGTGGTTTAAGGTCATGAACGAAATTACTTAGGGAGGGTGGTAGATAGCAGAACAGAAAATAGGGTCTGGGATTGGGCCTAGAGATTATCTAAAGGTCTTTAGTGATTGAAGATCTACTCACAAAGGAAATTAAGTGAGAGCTGCTAGACTGAAAAATAGTCTGGAGAGCGGTGTTGGGGAAGCTGAGAGAAAAGAGTTTTTTTTTTTTTGTTTTGAGGCAGAGTCTTAACTCTGTCGCCCAGTCTGGAGTGCAGTGGCACACTCACAGTCACAGCAGCCTTGATTTACTGGGCTTAGGCAATCTTCCACCTCAGCCTTCCAAGTAATTGGAACTATAGGCGCACGCCACCACACCCAGCTAATTTTTTTTTTTTTTTTTTTTTGGTTTATTGTAGAGACGAGGTCTCACCATATTGCCCAGGCTGGTCTCGAACCCCTGGGCTCAGGCAATCCTTTTGCCCCCGCTTCCCAAATTGCTGGGAATACAGGTGTGAGCCACTGCGCCTGGCTTGAAAAGAGATTTAAAGAAGGCAGAGACTCTTGATAGGAATTGATTTTTTTAATTGTAAATAATCAAATCAAACCACAATATTGATAGGCTTCCACAGTAAGAAATAGAATGTGAAAGAAAATAAAGAAGTAATTGATGGACATCTCCAGCATATATGATGGAATGCAAGATTATCAAATGTAGAATAGTAGAGTGATGGATGATCCGTACTAGCTCCTATTGGATTTAAAGCATTATTATAAAAATAGATTTTTTTTTTTTAAGGTGGCATTACCTTTGTAGTTGTTTCTAGACCAAGGATTGGCAGCCTTTTGCTGGTGGTATGTCAAGTCTTTGTATATGGCTCCTCTATTTTTGCCCTTCTCTTTGACAAGAGGGGAAGTATAAAGGGAACAACTATATTGTCTTTTCATGTGTCACGTAGCTTGTCGGATTTTTCATTTAATTGCTAAGAAGTAGGTCTTATACACATTTTACTCATGATGAAATGGGGTAATAACAACTGAAGAAATTGCTTAATAGTCACTTTTATAGAAAGTAGTACAGCTGGAGGCCAGGCACAGTGGTGGGAACCTGTTATCCCAATTTCTTGGGAGGCTGAGTGCTCCATGATCATGCCTGTGAATAGCCATTGCAGTTCAGCCTGGGCAACATAGTGAGACCTCATCTCTTGAAGAAAAATAAAAAGATAGTACAGCTGGACTTGTACTTTACACTTTGGTTTTTCTGACTCTAATGTTAGGGCATAGAAGCACCAGGTTCTTCTTTATCTCTTCTTCCTTCTTATTCCCCAGACCTGTTCTAAGATGTTAGGGATGTTGAGGGGATTATCTTGGGAATTACGACTATCACCTTTCCACCTTGAACTCCTGAGAGTTGAATGAGTATGTAACTGACAAAAAGGAGGAAGATACTTGTGATGATATAATTATTGATTAATGTGACTGTCTCCTTTCATTAGCACCTGAGTTTGTGTTTCATTCATCTTCATACAGAGAATAGGTACTTAATAAATATTTGTTTAAGGAATGTACACATCAGGTGGGCAGTTTCTGTCACTTAACAAGGACTTTACGTAAAACACTAAATAAACATGGTATCTTTGCTAACACTGAGCTGCCTCTTTGAGTGGGCTGTGTTGATTCCTGGACAAGAAATTTCACACATTATTAATCACTTCAGATTACTTAGTATATAGCTTCAATTCTTACAGGTCACCCTAGAGGAATAAGAATGGGTCACATAGGGGTGGGGAGAGGAATATATTAGTTTCCAGGATTGGGTAAATGTGAGACTCTGAAATATTTACATGTGACAAAGTCATATTTGGCCTATTTCACAATTTTGTGAGGGACTCTACCTTGTTAAGCCCATACTACCTGCCACTGAAGTCTGGCTTACCCTTGATACTGTAGGCATTCCCCAAGTAGTACATACTAACTACATACTTGAGTAAAAGAAAGACTACCTGGGTAGAAGAAAAAATAAATTTTGGGATTAAATTGTGGCCAAAAAAATCTGTACCATGCTAATCATAATTTGATTTTTTATTATATGTTTCATATGTGTATTTGTGAAGGCTGTAGTACTAATCAAATTTGTTGCGTGCTAAAGTGAAATGAATAAATTTGGTTACTTAACAAATCCTTATTAAACAACAACAACACCATTCTGAATGTTGAAAAACAAAACAGAGTCATGGGGCTTTCCTTCTAGTAGTGGAAGACAATAAACAAACATATCAGATGTAAGTACTGTGAAGAAAATTGAAACAGAGTGAAGGAAATTAAAGGTGGCTAGATGGTAATGGCTGTCGTGCTGTTTTAAAGTAGTTAAGGAAGGCCTCTGATGTGTGAGCAGACACTAGAAGGGAGTGAAGGATCACCCCATGCAAATACCAGAGGAAGAACACTTGAGGTGAAGGAACAGCAGACACAAAGACTCTGAGATGGGAGTGTTTTGTGTCATTGAGAGACAAGAAATGCAGCAAGACTGAAGTGGTGAGTTACAGAGTGATAGGAGAGGAGGTCAGAGGAATAGTGAGGATCAAATAATGTAGATCATGATAAAGAATTAGGATTTTACTCTGAGTGATGTAGGGAGGCATTGTAGGGTTTTGAGCACATATTTGATATGATCTGACTTATGTTTTTAAAATATCCCTCGAATTGCTGTGTAACGAATATACTGTAAGGGACAAGGGTGGAAGCCAGGAGACCAGTTAGAAGCCTACTGCAGTGGTTTAGTAAGGTGATGACAGCTTTTACTGAGGTGGTAGTGTTTGATGCAGTAAGTGGTGTTCAGATGCTGGATGTGTTTCAAAGGTAGAATTCTTGGGATTTGCTGATAATTTGAGTGAGCAGTGTGTAGAAAGAGTAATGCCAGGATTTTCTCCCTATTTAGAGTAGAGTTGTTATTTATGGAGAAGAGGAAGAAGACTGGAAGGAGCAGGTTTGGGAGGTAGACTCAAGATTGGGTCTTATTCTACCAATTAGTTTTGCAATGGGGCCAAGCACTTAAAAACTGCAGCTACTGGTTTGTTAAATAATAGAACTTAAGAAAACAGCTTAAGAAAAAAATTAGCATAAAGATATGTTTTTGTTCTCCAGGTAAAACCATGAAACATGGTATAAAGGGGTAGGGAAACAAGTGGTTGATTGATTCCTTAAAGTGAAAGCCCGTTGAGGGTGAACAACAGGAAAACCACTTTAAAAACAAGTTAAAAAACATTATCAGTGGTTACTTGTTTAAAATATGAAAACTACCATCTGCCAGTAGTCTTTTTATTTTTTCATTTTTCACTAGAACCTCTACCGATGTTATCTTAAAACTTATTGAAAACTTGGAGCTGATAGAGAACTTGGGAATTTCTAATTGGAAGAAGGAGACAAATCTGAAAAGCAAAAATTGTTAGTGGAATGTTGACTCTCTGCAGTAGCTAATTGTGACTGATGCATTCATAGTATCCTTGAGCTCAGGAATTTCTCTGCTTTAAATTAAACAAAACAAAACAAAAAACTTGCTTTTCCTAACATTCACAAATTAGATATTCAACTAGATTGAGAATTCAAGAAACCTCTGGGATAGTTCTTTGTGGGACTGGTGTAAATTAGTTCCTCCAACAGTGTAGCTTCTAACAGTTTGGTATAGTATGCTAGTTATTTTACAGCGTTCTGGGGGATAAGTAGTTTGGTAGAACAGGCTTGAGTACTTCAGTGAAGGAAGACTTAAAGGACCCTGACCATCCGAGAATCAGGGAAGATGAGAAGGGGAATGATGAAAACAGATTTAGCTACAGCACTTCAAGGTTTGGACTAGGGCTGTGTCTTGGGAAGAGGTAGGAAACTCCATAGAGCATAGAGTTGCTGGGCTGAGGGCTCCAGTCACAAGTTTAGACTAATACTTGTTATGATTATGGCTTTTTATCAACCAAGACCTTTATCAGCTCTTTCCACTAGAAATATAATATGAACTACATATGTTGCTTAAAGTTGTCTAGTAGCCACATCTTTAAAAGTAAAAAAAGCAAGTAAAATTATTTTTAATAATACATTTTATTTGATACTGAATCTAAAACATGCGTTGCAGATAAAACCAATATGAAAAAATTTATGGGATATTTCGCTTTCTTTTTTTTTTTAAATGAAGTCTTTGAAATCCAGTGTGTTTTCAACATATAGTACAGTATGTCTCATTTCAGACTAACATTTCAAGTGCTCAGTAGCTTCCTTTGAATATTGGTTACTAGATTGGACAGTGTAGATATAAACAGTGCTTTGCAGTTTGGTTCTGAGGGCCTATGATTTTCATTTTTCTTAGATACTTAACTGTTCCCTAGCAACAGTTTACCTCATTTAAAGAAATTCAGGTATCTTCCGACTGATGGAAAAAGTAGAATCTTTCTTTGAGCTCTCATTCTTTTCCAGGCACAAACTCTTTCCTTCCCTTCACAGCTAAATTTCTTTTTTTTTTTTTTTTTTTTTTTTTTTTGATTTTGGTTCTCACTCTGTCGCCCAGACTGGAGTGCAGTGGCCGCTCCCGGCCACCGCAGCCTCGACCTGCTGGGCTCCGGTGATCCTTCCGCCTCAGCCTTCCAAGTAGCTGGAATTACAGGCACGCGCTACCACACCCGGCTAATTTTTTGATTTATTGGAGAGATGAGGTCTCGCTTGCCCAGGCGGGTCTTGAACCCGCGGGCTCAGGCAATCCACTCACCTCAGCCTCCCAAAGGCACGGGATTACAGGCTGAGCCACTGAGCTCGGCTTGAATGAACCTTATGAAAAAGAAAGCAAAATGATTTAGAGACTGATTAGATGTGGTGGATGAGGAAAAATAAGAAATCAAAATTGAATTAAAACTTGCCCGCCTGAGGAACAGGCAGAATTATGATACTATTGCTAGAGAGGTCATGTAGTTATACCAGATGGATGAGGTGGTTAGTTGTTTCTAAATGACAGATTAAGATTTGAAGGTGAGGTAAAATTGACTGACTACAGAAACTGACATGTCTCGGGGGCTGTTGAGATGCCAGACTGAACATATCTCAGCAGAGAATGAAAGACAGAAGTGTGGATATTGAGAATTAACTCCAGAGAAATGTTAGTTAAAAACCAGAGAGTGAACAGTGCATGGATTTTCTAGTAGAAACTTCCTTGCTGATAATTTTTTCTTCTACAGACAAAACATACTTTTTTTAAAAGCATGACTTGTTATTTTTAATAAGAGAAAAATTTTTGTCAAGCCACACAATTAGGATGTACATATAAATAATTTCTTTTTGATTGCTGCTAAAACTTCTTTTCCATATTTTTCTTATAGTGAAGAGTATTTAACACGCAATTATTCAATCATCTTGACTGATAATATAGGCCATAATCAAACAAAAAAAAATTAATCCAATCCAAATCAGCAGGCATATGATGCAGAGTTGACAATTCTTTGTTCAAAGACAGTTTGGCTATAATATTGATGGATGTACTGGCTAGTACAAAAGGAGAAGTATGTTTAGGGAGGGAAGCACATAATAGAATTGTATTACTGTCAGTTCTTTCCAAAAGCACAATTGAGTGATCTTTATCAGAAGCAGGTGTTTGTCACCCTTTCATATGTGATACCCAAAAAGTTTAGTAGCTGTATTTCTTAATTTAGTCTCTGGCCATAAAGGAGATCATAATATATATGATCACAATAACTTGGTGAAAACATATCCTCAAACAGACTGTCACCAAATGAAAACAAAGGACTGATTTGATGTGGCCTGTAGTATGATAATTTGTATTTAAATGACACACAGAAAAGGATGGAGAGGGTGAGTAAATTTATAGTAGCCAGCTAATAAATTATAGACCTACAATAAGCAATTTGATCAGATTAGAAAAAGGACTCTTGATGCACATGTATTAATAGCAAGTACAATAAGCGTATAAAATTACTTCAGAAACATAGATTCATTAAAAGTATTTTAACAAAGAAAAAGTAGAAAATCATAGTGAAATGTTTCATATGAAATATTTGGTAGAGTTAATGTTCTAATAACATAACAAATTTATTTATTTCTTTTTAACTAAAATGTTTTCATATTCTATTTCTAATGTCGGCCTCCTTTTTTTTTCTTTTGGTTTTAATTTTTCTTCCTTTTAATATTCTTTTGAAGAAACCTGTAATAGGAAGAGCAACAAATTTATGCATAAAAAAATAAAACAATGAAACATTTTCTCTAAAATTTTCTCAAATTATCTCTTACTATTTAAAACCAAATGATGTGATCAGTTTAAAGTCTGTAATTTGTCTATGCCTTTGGGTAGAAAAATTTAATTCTCAGGAAGTCACTTTTCATATATGAATTAATCAAAATGGATGAGCGTGTTGATGTTTATTATTAGTTCATTTTCGGTTAGGCATCTATGTTCATTTTATTTTTAAAAAGTAAAAATGTGACTATAGATGTTTGATGAAATTACAGATAATTTTTATTTATATTTTCATACTCTTTCTAGTCTATTATAAACACGCATCATTTTTATATTCAAGATAACTTAATACATATATTAAAATTTTGTGCATTATAAGAAGGTTTAAAAGTATTTTGACATAATTTTTAAAAATGAATTCCCTTTATTTTTATATTAAAATATGTTTAATATATTTTGAATTTATTCTTTTTCTATGGAAGCACATTAAGAGGAATTGCACTTATATATCCAGCAATGTTATCTAAATATATTTGCAAAAAAGGACATGTATTAACTAAATCATACTTTGTTTCTAATAAAGATAAATTGCATTTTTTTAAGTGAGAAAGTAGGATTTATATAGGACAGAAAAGCTCCCACAGTGGGAGGGGGCCTGAAGGGGTGCCCCAATTGCATATTTTTAATAAATAAAAATCTATTTATAATTTCAATACCATTGTTATCTTAGACACTGGTAAATTAATGGGAAGAATATCTTCTATACCTTTCTTACATGCCTTCTGACATGCTTTTTTAGAAGTAAAATTGTTTTCATTTCCCCCACATCCACTGTAGTTAAATACATGACATTTTCTAGTGGCTGAATTGTAGTAGAATCTGGTCACATTGGCACGACACAGTCCTCTGTCTGCTGGGTCAAGACACCACGAGGGGCCACGATATTCTGAAAACATCAAGAAAACATGGCAAGTCATATAAAACAGTGAATCCAAGGCTTTTATATAATATGCTGTTTTAGACCAGTCTTGTTGCATTTCTATATGAAACAGTAATCTGAATAAGAGTCATGTTTAATGAAAGTCGTGTATTTCAATACCAGGAAAATGCTTAACCAATCCCCAAGTGTTCACTGTACTGAGATTCTTTTTCAATGAATAAAAACAAAAAACCTCACTTGCTAAAGAGAAGTGTTATGATTACTTTCTATGAACAAATTAGGTGTATGTAATAGCAGCAAGAACCACTATTCAGCAATCTAACTGCTGAAATTTTGCTTTATATATGTATACACACACACACACCAACATGTCCATATCTTTTGTTCATGAACATTCAGCTTGGAGGAAAACATTTTTGAAGAGTTTCTATTCGTCATGTGACAAAAACACTGAAGCTGATTGACAAAGTCAGTCGAAATGATGTAATACAATCACAATTTAGAAGTGCAAGAATTCAGATGTAGCAAGTTTTTAACTTTAAGTTTCAGGGAAAGAGCCAAGAAGAGATATTTGACTTACTGGTAATATTTTTCTCATGAATTGAAGCATCAGTTCTAGACTAATTCAATGTTTTTGCAAAAAAAAATTTTTAAATAGCAGTATTTTTAAAGCCAGTGAAATGAAACATTGGTTCAGATCAGACAGATGAGCTGTTACATCAATGGGACCAAGGACTTTCAATAAACAGAAGAGAAAAAATGCAACGAGGGTCATAAAAGGAACACTTATTTGCTAAAGGCAAAAGATAAAATTAGTTTTAGCTCTATAGTAGTTTTTGGCTGTTTGAGAATTCCTGTCAGTAAGGGGAACCTGATACTCTTCAGTAGCACAGCTAAACTGCTTGATGTTAATAAACCAATACTGCAGGTTAGTTGTTAGAAGGTAAAAAATTAATGCAAGAAAACTTTAATGATTTTGCTAAATGGGGAGATGTGATACAGAAAATACAGATGAAGATGTTCTGAATATTCAGTACTGGCAGAAAATAAAACTTTGAGGAAACCAGTACCCAACAAAAGCAAACAGCTTTTGCCAAAAGCAAGAGGCAGTGTTTTGGCAAATGAACCCCTGATAAATAGAGTGTAAAACAGGCATGTCCAACCTGCAACTTGCAGGCTGCATGTAGCCCAGAACAGCTAGTGATGCAGCCTCACAAAATTTTAATATCATGTGTTTTTAGCATTTATTTGCTTTGTGACCCCATGTGTAGTTCCATTTTTGAAGTTCACAATCACACCTTATTCATGACATCACTTTTTGGCAACACATATATTTGTGAGCAGCTCTTTCCAATTATGAAGCGCATGAAGAGCAAAATTGGATCAAAAATTCTGACAAGCACCTTGAGAACTCACTAAGAATTGCTACTACTTCCATCAAACAGACATTGATAGATTAATTTTACAAAACTAAGGTCAAATTTTCCACTAGTTTTACATTGTTCTCATTTTTCTAAACATTATAATAAAAATATTTAAAAATAAAAGAAGTCTCACTATTTTTATATACTATATTATACAATTTATGTGCAGCCCAACATAATTCCACTTTATTCAATGTGATCCAGGGAAGCAAAAAGGTTAGTTGATGTGGCCGGGTAGCCAAAAGTTTGGACACATCTGCTGAAAAAGAAAAGAAAAATAATAATCTAAAAAAAAAAATATTTTAAATTGATATAAGTGTTTTTACCACCTCTTGCCTTCTAGATATTTAAATAAAAATCAGAGTGTCTTGACATAACAACACATGTGATTGAGAAAAAAACATGTAAAAAATGTGAGAGTGAATACCATGAGAATAATTTATGACAAGAAATTTTACAGAAGTTTTTTTTGTGTGTGTGCCAAAATTTAAGAACTATAGTCACATAAGCATACTAGGTTTTATTTAGGACTTTGACTAGGTAGATACACACTGATTAAAACAAAACAAAACAAAAAACAATAAAACACTTCCAAGGATCTGTAAAACTAAAACATTATTTAAAATCATGTAGTTCTTTATGTTTTACCTCATCCTATGTGGGTATCACAATGCGTAGTTTTAAAAAGACAATTTATTGTGTATGTTTGAAGTTTACAACATGATGTTATCAGATACATATACAGTAAAATAATTTCTATAGTGAAGCAAATTAACATATCTATCATCTCACACAGTTACAATTTTTTTGTGTGTGACAAGATCAGCTGAAATCTACTTATTTAACAAAAATCCCCAATACAATGCCATTTTATTAATGACAGCTTTCATGTTGTACATTAGATCTCTAGATGTGTTCTTTCTACTTGGCTGCTATTTTGCATCCTTTAATGTGATTATGTGCCATCTTATAAATCAATATTAAAATCCATTTGGTGAGAATCTGCGCTAATATTCTAGAAAAATGTTGATATTTCCTATAATTAAGAATAGTTTGTGGCTTCCGCCAAGATGGCGACTGGGCAGCGTGGTCTGTGAGACCTCCGCAGAAGAGGACACAGAAAGACTCGGACTCTCCCCCTGGGAGCCTGCTCCCCACATGGAACTCGGCCACTGACCGCAGAGACATCACAGCAGACCAGCAGTAGAAGAGGCCGCCGCCGCCACCACCACCACTGATCATCACAGCGGGACGGCGGCTCACTGCCACCTGGAGCGGCTCACCCCCCCGCGCCCCCCACCCCCCAAAAAGCCCAAATCCAGGACATAGAAGACAAAAAGATAATACAAAATATCAATGAAACAAAAAGTTGGTTCTTCGAATGGATAAACAAGATCGATGGTCCCCTAGCTAGACTGACCAAGACATTTAAGGAGGAGCTCATACCAATCCTACTGAAGGTATTCCAGGCAATTGAGAAAGAAGG
>CAUYQG010183953.1:0-15555 GCA_963574415.1 Tarsius wallacei
AATTTGCTCACATGTTGATCATATATATTGATATACTGCTCACATATATTAATAAAATGATGTTAATAGCATTGATTTGCAATTTTGATTTAGGAAAATATATCTAGGACCAAAGTTATGCATTTTACCATTCTTTCCTTATGTGTGGTACTGTTTTGTCTTCTTTGTTTCTAGGATATTTTTAGTAATTTTTTTATATTCATGATAATTATCACTAAGATTAATATTGCCTTTGTGACAGGAAGTATCCTAAATACTTCATGTTATCTCATCTTATTCTTTAATAGTACTGTAAATTAAGTGATATTTTCATCCTCATAAAATGGAGGTACAGAGAAATTAACTTACCGGCAGTCACAAGCATGGAAACAGGCAAGATTAATAGACAAGCAGTCAGGCTCCAGACCCAGAGCCATTTCTGCAGATATGACTAGAATTAGTTTTAAGATCCTCAAAAATCACAATTAAAGGGAAAAAAATATGTTTTCTCAAGAGGGCATCCTGTAATCTTATTTTATCATGTTACAGAGATCATGGTAGAGTTCCACTTTCAGAACATCATGCCTTCCTGAAAGCAAAATTCATTCTCCACACCATCCCATGTTGCTCCTTCAATTTATGATTCATCAAGGTGAGGAGGGAAATCACCCTTCTAGAATATGTTTGTTTTGTTGCTGTAGGTGAGATCTCCCTATGTGGCTTTGGGAGCAAGTCTGAGCTCAGATGAAGAATTACTAGAGAAAAAAATAATTATTGTTAACTTTCCTCATTTCACCATGCATGCATATTGGGTTGATTGCCATAAGGTCTATATATTCTACACTTTCTCCTAAAGAAAACAAAAAGTGATTCAAGATTTTTTTTAATGTATTTCATTGCGGCATTAAAAATATATACCACTGAGACACACTCAATTTTTCCATTTCATAAGCATCTTTTCTATAACAAGGTATATACCATTTTGGTTGTAGTTCCATTACTGTTTTTTAAAAAAAGAAAAAACAGCATTGAGAAACAGAGCTGTAAGCTTTGGGTAAATTCTAGCATACCTTTGCCTTCTGCATTTCCATTTATGTATTACCGAGGACTTTTGTTGTCAAAGAAAACACATTTAAAAGGAAGGAACAGAAAGGTGAGATGTTTTCTAGCTCAGAATATGAGTTGGCAAGGAGGACACATAAAAGGCAGAGCTAAATGCTGAGCCATGTGCTATTTTCGGGTAGCACAAGCCATGAAGCAATGTGCTGAGCTGAGTAGATGGAAGTACATTCTATATTTCCAAGGAGCATGCTTTTCAGAAACAATTGTTTCAGCCTTCCCTCTTTATCCAGTTGGACTAAGCTGACTTTGAGCACGCAATAGTAATATGTCATTTCTGCAGAGTGCTTTTTACTTTTCGAAGAATTTCCATATTATCTCATTCGTTACAGAATGCCTATGAAGTCAGTGGGCAGGGAGGCCAGGAGAGCCTAAATATCTTGGTTAATATTCTACAGCTTGATGGTGGCAGTGACAAGACTAGAAGACAAAATGGTATAAGAAGAGGAAAATTAATCATGAGCAGTGTTTGTAACAGAATCAGAGACACCCTGCAAATGCATATTACAAAATCTGCAGAAATGCCTGGCCATTAATGTGAATATTAACAAACTTGCTTAATGCTATTTCTTCCCCAAAATATGCACAACATTGTAGCTTTAGCATACCTTTCATTTATAATTAATGACTAATTTTAGCAATAATTTGAGGAGAACCATATATCAGAATTTATGCTTAATGTCAAGCCTCTAAATTATCTTTGCAAAAATTGAGGCAATATATAAATATGAACATTTTATAGTTTCATTTATCTTAATTCATATAAATTAATATACTTGTCTTGCCTTTTTTTAAGACTAAAAAATATAGTTTATTTACGAGTAAGTTAGAGAAAGAAAGAGAAGGGAGAGAGAAGATTCACCTCCCCAAGGTGGAGGAGGGAGCCAAAGCCAGTAGGCAAGGCAACAGCCATAACTCAAAGAGCACATGGCCACACCAGAATCTAGCAAGGCAATGGCCTTGTCTTGCCTTTTATAAGTTACTGCTCTTGTACTAAAGAGTTCATTGATGTGCTCTGTACATCAGGATTCCATATTCCCCTTAGGCAGTTCCTAGAATATTCTATTCTGCTCAGTTATTTATTGCCTTAGAGGGAAAAAAAAAAGAAACCATTAAAATCAGCTACGTTCGGGTTTAAAGTGATGGCAGTGACAGTGCTAAATATTCTTGCCTTATTTGACTTAAATACTTACTAGCATTTAAGACTCTTGATAATAAAAGTATGGGCTGGGCTCAGTAACTCAGCCTGTAATTCCAGCACTTTGGGAGGCCAAGGCGAGAGGATTGCCTGAGCCCGTGGGTTCGAGACCAACCTGGGCAACTTGGTGAGACCTCGTCTCTACAATAAATAAAAAAATTAGCTGGGCATGGTAGCGTGCATCTGTAGTTCTGGCTACTTGGAAGGCTGAGGCAGAAGGATCGCCGGAGCCCAGCAGGTCGATGCTGGGGTAGCTGTGAGTGTGCCCCTGCCCTCTGGCCTGGGCAACAGAGTGAAACTCCAACTCAATAAATAAATAAATAAATAAATAAATAAATAAAAATAAAAGTATGAAATATTCTGTGTAATTAATTTCTAAATAACTGCCATACTAAAACTATTTTCTTACAAAAATGACCAGGTACTAGACTTTGAATACAAGATTACTCTTACATTCAATCTTCTAGCTAATGTAATAGCTTATGTCAAGTCTCTAGTCTATATGGAATTGATAGGCCAAGGGAGTTAAAGCAGTGTAATTTTACAGACAATGATTTCCGTTCCTCTAAGGAGAGGGTCAGACTGCTGATCTAGCAAAAAGAAAACATTGACTCTATGTTGAATTAATAGCACTAAAGAAGCAGCTGCTAAATACTTTCATGAAAATGCATTTCCTTGGTATGGATTTTTACTTTTTAATGATATAATGAATTATGGAGAGGAGATATATATTTAGTAAAAATAAATGCTATGCATGCATACACATAGTCTATGAATAAAAATCCATTATATTTTAATAGCATTTTAGTCTTTCTTAAGTGTGTATTCTCTTATAAATGCAAATAACAAAAAATTTAAGTCAGAAAGCATACTATTGTATTCCTGGTATCATTTTCAATGCATTATGTATGTTTTCTTAGTTTACATTTAAGAATAGCCACAGATTTGTAATTACATAATAATTGGATTATTGCTTTGGCAAACACTTCAGTACTTGAAAATATTATTGTCATAGTTTTGTAGCAACCACTTAGTGCGAGTGAACTGAGGACCAGTACAAAAATCCTGATGATGTGTATTTGAGCCCTGTCTCCCTCTCATTTTGCAGATGGCTAGTGATATGGAGGACAAAATGACTTGTTGAATAAAACCTTCAAAAAGGAGGTAATTCATCTTTAGCACAGATAACAGGAACATAAAGGACATGGAGTGCATAATGTATAAAGACACCAATTAAATAAATACCTAAATATATTCTCTATGCAGGCTTCTTTTTCAGCTAGTTACGTCATGCAACCCAAGTTGCTAGTGTTACTCTAGTTAGCATCAATTGCCAACGAATGAGCAGAGTCCCAATTATAGCATATGAAATATATTCTTTAATTATGTGCTTGTTTTCCAAAATTACCATTTCACAGAAATTAAATTAGAAAAGACCTTTTCTCAATTGCAAATACACATAACTTTGTACAAACTGTGTGAAGTACACCAACCTGGCAGTTCATTCATTACTGAAATGTGATAATGAATACAACGGGTCTGAAGATTTTAAGGCAGCAGTAGCAAAATTAGCAACTGAGGGTAAAGGGTAGTTGAGCACCCTAGTATTCTTCACCTTGCTTAGAATTGGATGAGGTAGAAATAGTATATGTGACCACAGTTTATTATAAATGCTAGAGACTATTATATGTAAAAACACAATTCCAATAGAACTTCAATTCTTTACATAGGAGCCTCTTGTTTAGTGGAATGAGTAAATAGTAGCAAAGTGGTTATAAAATTGACTTGTATAAATATGACATGACATTGAATTTAACCACATAGAGTAAAGTCTCTATGTATACAAACCATTCAGTAACCCTAATTGAAAAACTTGTAATAAAGAAACTTAAGATGATGACTAGGCATTTAGAAGTTGTGATACACTGTGGTGAATATTTGAGAACAATTTCGATAACTTTTATAACCTCTGAGACAAACAGTAGTTGTCATAACTCAAGCAAAAGCAAAACCTCGTGACTTAAATTATCCCTTGATTTGAAAGGAATTATTAAATAAATTCATTTGTGCCAGCTGCCAATGAGAGCCCTCAATATTCTCTAAACAATCTAGTTCTATATTCACACCTAAATGTCATTATATGGTAATGATGCAGTCAGTGGAAAGAGATTGGGGTCTCATTGCCCTTATATAGGAATCTGGCATTAAATAGAACCATCCTTCATAGAAGCAATCTTTCTGGCATCAAAAGCTTCCAACTTTGTTGGTCCATCCAGCCAGATTTGCGCTCCATAAATTCAGGCTTATGGGCTTTTTTCCCCCTTTTTTTCCCTGAACAGTAATACTCAGAACATTCCAAGAGACCAGAACATTAAGCAGGAACAAAACAATGAGGGTATTATCATCACCAAAAGAGCATTTTGAATTTTATTAGAAGAAACCAATTAAGATGTTATTTTCAAGCAGAGGGCTTGGCATGGCTTCAGAAAGTTACTTTCCGGAGTCGGGCAGGGGTTTAGCTGGCACAGAGAGCGGATCTTTAGCTTAGAGTTTTGACAGCTTTAATGCACATGCAACTGGAATTTTTTTTTTCCTTTAAGCTGATTCTTTTAAAAGCCATGCTTCCTGCCACTGTTCAACATAATTGCATCAATTGCATTTTCCATTAGTAGTCAAAACCTGCTGATATGATTGGATTTTTAAAACTTTT
This sequence comes from Tarsius wallacei, assembly GCA_963574415.1. NCBI lineage: Eukaryota > Metazoa > Chordata > Mammalia > Primates > Tarsiidae > Tarsius > Tarsius wallacei. The sequence goes on from CAUYQG010183953.1 coordinate 5,007, forward strand.
GTGTAAAAATCTAATTATGCAAATTTTCTTCAGAGGGACCTGATAATACATATGATCTATGCAGCTATATTTTTTATTTAGATATCTAAAGTAGGATAAGCAAAGAGTTCTTTATGCTGTTATTATATGCTTTGGTTATTCATTGACAACAACGGTGTAAGAAACTTTCTATTATAGAAGAAAAAAACATTATGTAAGCTTTATTTTGTTTTAAAAAGCAGCACATATCATTTTGCAAAAGGATAGCAAAAGTAATCTGATTTTAGGTGAAAGAAAATAATTGCCTCTCTTCTCATTATATCTGTAATATCCATGTCTCTAATGTGTTTGTTTTTGACAGCCTGTTTTGATAGAATATGTTAAAATGATTTACACTCATTTACTTCTGCTTACATTTACCTTCTACTTTTCTGATATGTATTTGACACTTTAGTATACATGTAATTACTTATAGATATTTCAGATATTACATTCAAAATTTAAAACATAAAATGTACTACGATCGCCTTGTATTTGCCTTTTTCCTCTGCCCCCTTCCTTTTCTTTTTTTTTTTATTAACATGAGAAAAAGATTATCAAGATTAGCCTGGAATTGTTCATGAAATGCTAAAAGCCTCAGCCCAGGTGCTGATGGAATGTGTAGTGGGAATGTTGTTAATGGTGGCCTTAAGGTGTGTCAATTATTTGTGCTTTGAAAATGAAATTCTGTGCCATGGGCACATAAATAAAATTACCTCTGCAATATCTATCTTTGATTTCCAAATTTTACAGTAAATATTTGATATTAAGGCAGATTTTTAAAACCTTTTCTAATATTGCTTCTGGGTAAAAAGATATTAGATTTTTAATAGCTAAAGTTAAATTTGCTGAGGTCCATTAATAGCATAGACAGTTTTCAAGATCTGTATCTGTATGAAGTTCAAACAGTACAAATTTTGTTCACCTTACAGTGGAAACTGGAAAATTTGGTTAGAATTGATTGTTGGCAAATTGTGGATCAATATGAGAAAAAGCTTTTAGTCCCTTTTATAAAGAATGTTATGTCCATCTGTCTCTTATTCTTTACTCTCTACTTATCCACTCTTCTTACAGAGAGGTTCTATTATTAAATTAAAGAAAGACCCAAAGAACTGCATTAAATCTACGAATATTTTAGAGAGCCTACCTTGTGCAATTCTGTGTGCTAGATGTCTAGACACAAAGAGAAGTAGGGCCTGAATCCTGTCCTGTGGGCCACCTGTTCTAGTAAGCAGGATAAACCAATGATGTTAATTACTTACTCCAGGCAAACCCTGATTTGTGTCATAGGAAAAGCACAGACACCTCACAGAAAAGGACTTTTTTGATATAAAAATTATCTTAAACTAGTTTAGAATTTGAGCTTTAAACCTGTTGTAGGCATTAATCATTTTGCTACCAGGAATTACAGTTTTACCATGGTTATAAACTGAATGGAGAGAGAGAGTTAAGTTAGAATGCCAAGGACCAACTTATTGCACTTAACCAGGGGTGTTCAAGCCCCCGGGGCAAAGCACTTTTGCTGAGTTTTTTGTTTATGTTTTTTAATTTTTTTTAAATTTCCAAATACCCAACAGTGTCTGTAACTACTCAGAGTCATGACTGCCTGACTGATCAGTTGACAAACAGGTTGATGTCTTATTGCTAGATAAACTCCAAATACCCAGAGCATTTAAAATCCTAAACTGTCTGTAGTGGTAGTAGGGGTGGGGGGGCCTCTCCTCTCCCTCTCCCTCTTCCTCTCTTTCCCCTCCCCCTCCCCTCCCTCTCTTTCTCTCTCTTCCTCTCCTCTCCCAGTCTTTTATATGTGTGTGTGTGTGTGTGTGTGTGTGTGTGTGTGTGTGTGTGTATATATATATATTACAACATCACAATATCACACCAAAATAAATCTGTAAATATAATGATATATTTATTTTGGTGTGATATTGTGATGTTATGATTGCTTTTTTTGGTTTTAAATGAATCAACAATGTTAGCCCTGAATATATGGGTAGTGGAAAAATTGGTTTGGATCGTGGACATTAATAGTTGTTTATGTGTTATGTATACTTGTTTATAATCAATTTGCTATTTGTACTTTTTAGGAAAATAATTTTTCTGTAGTTATATGAGAGAATAACTCTGTTTTAATATGTACAGAGTTTGATGCTTTTGTTAGCATGTAAAATATAACTACATAGTTACAATTTAAAAATTGTAGGAAAAAACTGTGTAAAGAGTTATGAGATAGAAATAAATTAAACAGTCTTATGGACAGGTGAATAACAAACAACACAAATTTAGTACTTAAAGCCTTTGAATTGTCAGTGTTAACTACAAAGTGTATCATCTGTACTTGTTCTAATTAAAACAACATGAATTAAAACTTTACGTGGCTTTTTAAAAGAGAGCTTATAAAGGTCTTTGTTTCAATGCACTAATATAATGTATTTTACTGTATTATAAAAAATTAAGAAAAAAACCTTTTTGTGGAAGGTATAATTCTAACACCTTATAAGGTACAATATACCATCAGAAAAACATACTTTGCTCACTAGATGCAGTTTAGGTGGGAGAAGAAAATCAGACAACTATTTTATAAATGAAACAGCAGATGATATTCTAGAACACTGAATATTTTTAGGATCGCAATAACAGAGAATGAAGATATCATTGTTTCCAAACTTCTACCTGTAGCTTTACTGACTGATCTTAAATGGAAAGAGATATACCTTGCCATTTAAAGAAATGATTACATTTAGAGGGCTCATATTATTCAGCATTTGATGGAAGTCTTGCAAAGTACACAAAGTGAAGTAACTGACAAGTAAGAAATGCTGAAACTATATCCAGAGTAATATATCAGTATCTGTCTTTGGAGGCTATCAGACTACAAGTTCCTGCACATCAAAATGTAAATTGTATAACTGTTTCCCTGGATGGGACAAAGAAAAAATTGTTTTGTCAAATAGAAATTACTTACACACTATACTAAAGTAGCCATATTAGTAAATTGCAGGATTATGTAGTCAAGGATAGTTTTCATTTTTCACAGAATATTTCACTTATCTATTTGTTTTGGAGTGTTGTTGATAAAACACAAATTATCATGAATTCTACCTTGACAATTGGAAAAGTTGTTTGACCTTGTTATAATCTTCTGGAGTTCATCCACCAAAATTAGGTGCAGTAACTCCTTGTACCACCCTCTACAGCACAGTAAAAACTATGACTCATTTCCCCCACCCAATTATGTCAGAACTGTTTAGTGCAATGTACAAAATGAGGTGTTACAGTGTAATATATTCCAATTTATTTTTAAGCCACTCAGGCAATATATCCAACATCTTCGATTTAGGGCACACATTGCTAGAACACAAATTGCACATTTTCCATACTTCATTCTTTTCTCTTTGTTATTTTTCCAGTAAAGAGAAAAAAGGTGTTGGAGTATTTATAATGTTGTACAATAAACTAATCATGAAAGGACTATATTTTATATATTCACTTGTATAGAGTGAGTTTGTTCATTGTGCTTAATAGATGATTTGTAGAACAGTAGTGAATGGGCCCTTCCAATCATTATCTTTGCCTTGTTTAAACCAAAAATGGAGTGACTCTGTTTTACAAAACCTCTGTTAGCTAAAGCAAATGTAGAGAGCCTAGGTCAGGCTAGGAACAGATTGCCTGAGTTTGCAATCTTGCTTCACTACTTGTGAGCCATGCAACTCTTAACTATTGCCTTAATTTCCATAAACATTATTTACTTGACTGTAATATAAGAATAATATTAGTTGCTATCTGACAATATCATCATGAATATTAGTTAGATAATGTATGGAAAACACTTAGCAAAATGTGATACAATAAAAAATGTACTAAATGTTAGGCATTATGACTTTGTATAAAGTGAGAAAATTAAACGATGACTAGGATGTACTCCCTTAAGAACTATATTGCCTAGATATACTAAAAGACATTGATCAAGAAGTGGAAAATTTGTTGGTCACTGGCTTAGAAAAGGGTGTTCTTGGCTTACATAATATTTAAAAATGAATCAGCTGCTAACATTTAAGAATCAGAAAATTCAGTTGACAATCTCTATTTCTTATTTTTCTTGAAAAATCAGAGGATCTAGCAAGACCAAGAAAGACTAAGTAAAGCTGTTTCTTTCTTGCCTAGTTTTATTTATTTATGTTACTTGCCTGACCCCACCAACATAGTTTTCTACTCACAGTCTAGAGGGAACACAATGACAGGTAACAATTAACTTATATGCAAAAATTCTTTAATGCTGTCTCCATGGTGGTATTGGGGAAGAGAAGGAAAAAAAATATGTAACTATTTCTTTCAAGGAAAATATAGTTACAAAGAAAGGGCAAGTTAAAATAATAAAACAAGGTATATATCATATATTTCTAAAAATATACATGTGCTTATGTCAAAATTGAACAAAATAATACAGTTACTTTTGCCAGCATTTATAAAAATATTTGTGATGAAAAATAAGTTGAAAAAAGTAAAATACATATTCAGTGAAGAGTCTCAAAAATAGCATTTCTTTTTAATATATTTCTACTTATAGGTACATGTTTTGAGGTTTGCACAAAGCCAGAAATCACTTATCAATGCATTTACATTATATTGAAAGACTTTGGGGTAGAATTCATCAAGCCACTATTCTTATCAGCACCTCTAGTTGTTTTTTTTTTTCATCTCAGAAAAATTGTGGGCAGGCTATGGCTACCGATGCAATAATGTGGGCTTATAATTTTGCGTCTAGAAAGCTAATAACATTTTTTATTCAGTCATTTCTGTAAAAATCTATTCTACCTTTACACAGATATATTTAAGGAAAGAGAAACCCTATGTACACTTCATTGTGCTCAATACAATGTGATTATGGAAGCTCAATTCCCATGTCCCATGAGCAGCAGGACTGGAGTGATTTGATTTTGCCTGTATTTTGTTAAACATTAACAGACGAAACACTGTTTGGTACATGTATATTCCGAGACATGCAATAATTCTTTATCTATATAATAATTGTTGTGACACACCTTCATCTTTGTTTCCATTATTTTTATACATGGAATTCACTGATACTCACCTTTGATAAGAATTATTCCAAATTTAGCACTTTGGTTTATTTATATTTTTCAATTATTTAAATAGGATATTATTAAGAAAAAATCTGAAAATCATCAACATAAACAGTATCTAGGTTCTCCCTTTTATGACAGTTGGCACAACTTTTGGCAAGGCATGCTAAACTGTAACTACAAAGAAAAAAATTATATTTTTTCAAGTTTATAAATAGTTTAGATGGTTTTATTATATACTCATTTCAACATATTTAGGATTCATTGTTCTATGCTATCTGACTATACTATAAATTAATAGTTACTGTGCTAATAAATAATTTAAAGTTTATGACTAAACAAAGAACAGTAGCTTTAATCTTTTAAACTATAAAGGAAACCTTCATAACTTGAATTTCTATTCCATTCTTTGTTTACACCGGTATCAAATCTTGCAATCCGTTAAATTTTCAAACTGGGTTTTTTGCATTTTTTCCTCACCTAGTTATCTTTCTTCTCTTCAGTTTTCCTGATTCTCTTTTCTTCTATTCCCTCTTCTTTGTATCTGAGCACTCTTTCTTATGTTCCCTCCCATGCACATCTCCTCTCATTTTTATTTTTTCTTCACTCATATTCACGAAGGGAGGCCAGAATTGGCCCAGGCCTATAGGTGAGTTTGAAGTTCTGTTGATCAAAGTTACTTAAGCAGTTCTTTACTATTACATTTCTCCTATAGTTTCCAACCCCAACAGGAGACATCCCTTCCCTCTGGAATCCACTTACAATACAAGGGACAAAGGAAAAGAATGTTGATGTTTTGATGGCTTTTTTCTTCTTTGATGGAAATTCCCAAATTTAATATTTCCACACACTGCCTCATAATCCAGAAAACTAAAATGAATAATTTTGTGTAGTTCTAGTGCATTTTATATTGTTTTTCTTCTAATAATTTTTAAAAGGGAGATTAGAGGGAAAATAATTGAGTAGAATTACTTATGTTCCAAAAGTGTGGACCAGTGGGGTCAGGCCATGCAAGCTGCAAGCTGCTGGCCAGTCCCACAGCCCCATGTCCTAGGGGACCTGTCTGTCTTCCACAACCTTGCCCCACAAGCCCTGCTACCCTGCCACACATGTTCCCATCAGGTTTCACTTCTTGGAAGGTTGGAACACAAGACTGTAGCATCAGGAGAGGGTGAAAAGTTGAGATATACAGACAGAACGCAGATACTTAAAGGAAACCTTGACTCAAGAAGCAGAATATGAGCCGGGCTTGGTGGCTCAGCCTGTAATCCCGCGCCTTGGGAGGCTGAGGTGAGTGGACTGCCTGAGCCCTTCGAGACCCGCCTGGGCAGGCGAAACCTCATCTCTACAATAAATTAAAAAAATCAGCTGGGCGTGGTAGCGCGCGCCTGTAGTTCCAGCTACTTGAAAGGCTGAGGTGGAAGGATCGCCCGAGCCCAGCAAGTCGAAGCTGTGGTGGCTGGAAGCGGCCACTGCACTCCAGTCTGGGCGATGGAGTGAGACGCCAACTCAAAAAAAAAAAAAAAAAAAAAAAGAAGCAGAATATGGAAAAGTTGCCAGCTAAGATGTAGACTGGCTGGTTCACAGCATGGCAAGGACCAGAGTAGGGCCCCTCGGACAAATCTATGACAGCCACTTCTGAAGGAACAACTAGGGTGGATGGTGAATCACAAGATATCCTATTCAACCGTTAGAGCTACCGGTCCATTCCAGCTGAGGTTCCAGTTACCTATTAAGGCTGGTTTAGGAGGCTGCTGAAACAACTTTTCTGTTTTCTTTTCTACTATATCATGTATGTATATATGCATATGTATATATATACTATTATATATTATAATTTATTATATATTTAGTGTACATCCTTTTACCAAAAGTGATCTGACATATACCTATTCTTGATATTAGGCTTATGGCTGAGGCCTAGCTAAATAACCATACAGGAATAGTGAAATGAGGATGGATTCCTCTATTTGGAGTAGGGCAGACAACAATGGTTATTACTATTTCCTTGATTTGAAATAAATGATTATATCAACATCACTATTATAAATTAATACATTAATTCCATGTTTATTGTTGGACTATTTAAGAGATAGTCTATTTTTGGGAAATTGAATATTAAGGCAATTTAAAAATTATATGAGTTATAATATGTTGATTATGCTAAGAGTAGTGTGGGGTATCACTAAGAACAGTTGATATGAAAAATAAATCCTATATTCCCATGACTGCTGTCTTTGTACTTTCTCTTTATTTCACAATATTTGAGAAAGTATTATGAAAAGCATTAATTAAAGAGCACCTACCAATTTTATTCATATGCCTAAAAATCAGTCAGATATTCAGGGTGGATTGTGGAAGAAAACTTTTCAAATGGGAGCAATTAACTTAACTAATTGCTATAGAATAACTTTTGCTTTAGGCAGCCCTAAGTTGAATCATCACCTTGATTTTTTCCAGATCATGGAGATATATTAGAGAATGGTGTAACTGTTTGGATGTTTAACAAGAGGTTTTTAAAGGCATTCTTTCTTTATAAAACCCATCATTATTTTTACCTAGATAATTAATAGATTACATATATTATTGAGACCCTTTTTATGTTTAAACTTAATAATCTCTGCAATTTTCTAATCTTTCTTTGCTAATGCATAGTTTGATGTGTATATAAGGACTTGAATTTGTTTTATATATCAGGGATTAGAATTTCTGCAGATTTTTAACACCTTTAAGAAAGTACTTACTTTGTTTAGCCTGGAGTCAAGAAATAAATGTTACAAATTAAATGATTGCTATGTCTGAACACTGGATGCAGTGAACATTGCCCTGCATTGTCAGTTTACATAGGGGAAACTAATGAGGCTATAAAGAAATACTATCTGTTTTATTAGAATTTTTTACCAGTGAAACAGCTGGAAAAACAGAGGTAGTCGGCTGGCTTCCATTTTCCATTGCTTTTTGCCCTTTAAATTCAGATTTCCTCTTATTCATGACCACATGCTTACCACACACAGACTGCTTGGTTTGTTACTTTAAGCCACGAGGAGATTAAGCACCATTTATAACACTAGTTTAGGAACAGTTTTAGCTACAATAAATGGCACTTTCAAAGAGAATATGGATTTATGGAGTATGTGTGTGTGTGTTTTTGTGTGTGTACATGTATATGTGTATTGGAATAAAGCAACAGGAAAGGAATCAGGTGATGATAATTGGATGTCATTAATGATAGGGACATGTTTTATGTTACAGTCTTATTTCTCACAGTCTAAGTGTGATGAATTGCTAAGTAGCATCCTGGTGGCCAGAAAGAACATGTACCACTATCCTATTTTTAGAATCAGAATTGTATTGCTGAAAGAAAAATTAGACATCATCTAATCTGGCCATTTTATATTGCAGTTGAAGGAAGCCCACAGGGATTAAAAATCTTGGCCACTAGGCAGTATAACTAGAACTTACATATACTTATTACTTGTCCGTCCATGAGGTTCCCCTATCATCACTTTCTTCTTTACCTAACCACTGAAGAAGTAGATGAAGGGATCAGGATAATGCAGTGTGAAGGATAATGAAGGATAATAAAAGAGGTAAGTTTCAATCTGGCATTATTACCAAGACATAGTCATGAAAAGTAAATTGGGATCTGTGAATTGGGAGAGTTTGGGGACCAAAGCAAACAAAAATTTGTTGATTTATTAAAATACGCACTGTTTGCTGTTATTACTTAAAAACAGAAAAAAAAAAAAAGCAAGCATTTATAGCCATCTGCTTCCACACCCCAAGTGCTAATGTGTCAGAGAGGATCCAAATCCCTCTACTTTGGAAACAGCCTCTTTAGAGTAATAGATGATTAAAAAACAATTCTGTTTGTAGTAACATGCATCCATAAGCTCTACATTTAAAAAATTCCCATAATCATTGTGGAAAAAAATCTGAAAAACTAAATCATGTAAAGTTTAATTGTAATAAGCATTCTCCTTCAATTACATTGTGAGATTATTTTGCAACACATGAAGAACAATTTATAGTCTATTTGTGAGGGAGGCACAAAGAGCTTATCTTTAAATTGCACATCTACAAATTGAATTCACTGTTTTCTTTTTATTCTTTATTAATAGAAGCCATTACATTTGAATACAAAAAAGGTATACTCTAATAAATACATTCTTTTATGCACCTGCCATAATTAAACTCCTAGTAATCAGGAATTAATCTGCAGTAGTCTGTATTGTCTACAAGGAAAGAATTAACTTATTGTTGTATGATAAGCTGCATATTTATTTTAAAACAATGATAAAAATAGATTGTTTATACTTGGGAGATAGGACTAGTTTTCTCAGCATTCATGTGTGACAAGAGTTAAAACTTGAGTTATAGCGATAATATTTAAAGCAAAGAAATGTTTTCAGTTACCTTTTATTCATGATATAGCACTAAAATTCTTGTAACACTTTGTTTGTTTAAATTTTTAAAAAATGCTTGTCTCATAATGTCTGAGTTGCAGCTAAGTTACCTTTTTAAAGGGTAGTCTTTCTTTTGTTTTCCAGGAATTATTTATATACCTTGAAAATATTCTTAACGTATTCCCTGAATTATTTATGTAACCTCAAATTCTGCATTAATCTAGAGTGACATCTAGCTCAAAATACACAATTGTACATATCAACATGACCCCGCACAGCCTTTCAATTACTTCCCTTAAAATATTTTTAAAATTCTAATGAAGTCCCTACTGTGTTTAAATCATTGTCTTCTGTAATAAACAGAATATCAGTAAATTATTAATTCCTTGTTTTCCACGAATTCACCATCTCTTAGGGAGACAAAGAAAATAACTATACAACAGATGACATTATTAGCAATTAGTGTTGAAGGCTAAGAGATAAGGAAAAAAAATAAATGAGGGATATAAAATCTGAGAAAGAGTACAGTTTCATGATATATGGCCAGGAAAGAAGGCAGAGTGTTTCTGATACATGTGGACATTAATTTCCTATCTTGTCCTATCTTGAATCTAAGACTATGTGATAGATTTGAACAATGTTAACTGTTGAGATTAGGACAAACTGGAATTAGAGAAGTTAAACTTGACTAATGAGTTGTTCAAATGATAAGGCTGATTTGCCCTGGTAAGGCGATTGGTTGGTTGGAATTCAAGGTATAACATTAGGAGCAAAGAAGGGCTAAAAATGGAAACCAATATAAATAAGTTAATGAAAAGGGATGACCTTCAATTTAAAGATAAATAGAAACTCTGGTCATCATATTTCCCCCCTCTTCTCCTTTATTCATCTGCTAACGAAGGAGCTTAGGGCAGGGAGATTTTACGAGGTGGAAGCTCAACTTCTGGCTATTCAATGTAATGCAATCCCTAGATTCTATATTTTTCTTTTTACTTTTCTTTATTTTTATTTTTATTTTTATTTATTTTATTTTATTTTTTT
>CAUYQG010183954.1:0-25236 GCA_963574415.1 Tarsius wallacei
GATAATCAATTGTCTTCCATGAGACACAGCATGCATTCCAATGAGCAGGAATTATTTGCATTAACTATCCATTTTCTACAAACCCGCTGTGTCTCTACAGAGTTGTAAAATCGCCTAGTCAAAGAAAAGCAAAGTGTGCACACCATACAGAATCAAATCATCCCGAAGACGTCAAGGTTCCGCCGAAGGCTCTCCCAACATCCCCTCCCAAATCGCCCCTCCCCCATGCTGCAGCAACCGTTCTGTGACAGACGCTGTTCTTTACGCAAAGCTTACCCCATCTTCCCGACGACTGGCCCCGGGGGACAGAGCAGCAGAGCAGGTCAACGGAGGTCAGGACTGGAGGCCAGCCTGCCCGCCACCATCCCCAGGCTCTTGCTGATGGAGCGACACTGCCGTGGAGGGATGTGGTCACTGGGTGTGACTGACCCAGCTAAGGTTCTGCTGCTCACTGCTGGTCTGTACCGTGCAGAGGACTTTGTGGGGAAGGGAGGGTGGCTGAGCCTTTCCTGAATTCTCGCTGGGCCCCCAGTAGCAGAACAGGGCACACCGCGTCTTCTGATGGCCCTCTGTTTACTCCTCCAATCTACACCTGGCACAGCATGTCTCACCTCCCCGTGATCTGCATGTCCACAGACACCAATGCCATCCGCCGCAGCTCTGACCAAGTGACTTCATCGCGGGTTGAGGAGCACAGAGTCATGGCAGCCAGACGCTTGCCTATTGCAAGTCCAGGCAGCAAGGGGATTTTGCCCAAATTCTGGTTGGATGTGTTTGCTTTGGGATCTGTCACGTGTTTGCTCAGAGAGGCCTGACGCAGGACACACGCGAGGCCGGGCGACCCTGGCTCCACCTTCAACCTCAGCCGCGGGGGACCAGGCCTCCGGTCCCAGACTGGCCCGAAGTCTGCCCTGCTCATTTTCTCCTCTGGATTTTACTGCTTTGTGTTAAAAAGAAAGTCCAGGAAAGATTGAGACTCATCATGGAGCTGCGCCCTGGGAGCTCTGAACCATCTTCCTGGGTTGTCTGCTGTTGTTCAACCTCACGCACCCGGACACTGTGGACACGGTATCGGGGCGGTCGCCTGTGTATTGTGTCATGTGTGTACAAAGTCTCAAGAAATGAAAAGCTCATGTTCTTCCCCTCCTCTCCCAGTCCCCTGCCCACCCTGAGCCTGGACAGCTTATTCCACAGTTGAGTGGCCCCAAGAGAAAGACACCATGACAGAGCTTCCCTCATGGGCGTGAGGCCCCCTTTGCTTTGGGCAAGACCAGAGTGAAGACAGCAAGTCACCTACAGCTTCAGCAGGGAAATGTGGGTTTTTTGTTGTGTGCTATTGTCATTTTTGGCCGGGCTTTAGTTTTGTCATGCGCTCCAGCCCATTATAGGTTAGCCAGCTTTGGGCAGGAGCTGATGTTTTCTTTGACGCTTCTGGAAAGCGAAGCAAAACAATGCCATGATGGTCATAAAAATAATTTGAAGTCCACATCACTTTTTGAAAGATCACCACGTCTCTGAACACTTTCTTGTGCGAGATTTGGTGGGGGAGGGGTCTCAGGTCACATTTCACCTGCGGAGGTGATGTCAGAAAGGACGCTTTGTGAGCGTGGGGGGACGGAATCACTTACCTGTGGACACAACTAGGACTGGAGCCAGAACACGCCATGCCCGTCTCTTCCAACCTGCATCTCGTAGGGAGTTAGTCACGGACTGTGCCGGGATAATTTACACTATGGTAATGGGCAAATGCTATCAATCGGGCTTCCTAGGCTCCCCTCAGGAAGGCCTTGGCTATTCAACATTCACCAGCATGCCACTTGACAAACCCCAAATACCTAGGACATCACTTGGCATGTCGTTGGTGTCCAACAGAGACTTATTGAAGAAATGAATAATTGGATGTTTGCAGGGAACTTGAAGGGATTTTCATTCTGGTTAAAGAAATACCAGTACCTGTAAGGTATCTAAGTTTAGGGTTTTATCTCGAGTTCTTCGGCAACACAATCTGACTTCCTGTTTTGTACACAGTCCACAAGTTGCTGTTCAGATGTTGCTTCGTTTAGGTTGTGTGGTGAGACGTGTTCTTACCAACTTTTATGCAAAGTTAGGATTATTCTTATTTCCCAGAAAAGAAATGAAGGTTCAGGGCAGTCAGTGGGACTGTGTCATGAAGGGGTGAGTCTGGCCGATTTTCAAGCTGCTGCTTGGTGGCGAGATGGCACTGTCTCCTCTTACCTGCAGCGGGAGGCTTGTTCACTGAGGAGTCGCCCGAGTGCTCCATGCCCCGCTCGGCTGCTGATGCTTCTTGAGGAACCTAGTTGGTGAGTCCCAGCTCCATTGAAGGCTATCCCAACGTTCCCCGGGCCTGTTGCAACCCCCCCGCCCCACCAAAGTCTTCCTGCCGTGTCTCACACGTGCACCACCTACCTGTTCTGAGACAGACACTGTTCTTACACAAAGCTCACCCCATCTTCCCAACAACTGGCCCCGGGGGACAGAGCAGGTCAACAGAGGTCAGGATTTGAGGCCAGCCTGCCCATCGCCACCACCTTCAGGATCTCATGATGGAGCGACACTGCCATAGAGGAATGTGGTCACCGGGTATGAACAGGCCCAACTGACAGGTTCTGTGCTCACTGCTGGTCTGTATTATGCTGAGTACTTTGGGGGGAAAGCAGGGTGGTTGAGGGTCTCAAAAGATGTGTTATTAGGTCAGTGCCTGTAATCCCAGCACTTTGGGAGGCAGAGACGGAAAGACTGCCCAAGCCCAGGAGTTCGAGACCAGCCTGGGCAACTTGGCAAGACCTCGTCTCCGCAATAAATAAAAAAGCTAGCCGGGCGTCAGAGTGCACACCTGTAGTTCTGGCTACTTGGAAGGCTGAGGCAGAAGGATTGCCTGAGCCCAGCAGATTGAGGCTGCACTCCAGCCTGGGCAACAGAGTGAGACTCTCACTCAAAAGAAACACTCATGTTTTTAGACCCTGACAGCAATTAGTGCATTTGGAGCTGAAAGCAGTGACGTTCAGCTGCTTTGACTTGGGACTGCCTTGGCCAGGCGATGATGACACATTGGCCGAGTGGAACAGACCGTCGAGAGCAAGTAACTGCAGAGTTTGATCTGAGCATGAAACAGGCACCTCCAGGGGGACAGCTGTCTCTGAATGTGGTGGAGTGCATGACTCGTGGTGAGGACTTCAGCACACAGCTGCATCAGCCTCTGTGGCTCGAGCTTGTGGGACGCCCACTGTGTCCTGTTGCCGGGGAGAGAATGAAGTAGCTGACCCCGCTCTTAAACGCCTTCAGTGAACAGGCTGAGATAATGTAGAGGTTTAAAGGACCACCCCTCAGACCACCCGCCTGAGCCTGGGCCTCCTCCACCATCGGGGTGAAAGGGCAGAGGTCGCCCGGCCAGCCCCCCCATGGTGAATTCCCTCCTTCTTATGCCCACACATTGAGACCAGATTTCACCAGCTCCCAGGAAGGAGGGTAACAGGGAACCCTGTGACATGGCAGGACAGCTGACAATGTGACATGGGAAAGGGTGGGACTGTGGGTGGACGAACAGACTCAGGGGTGACACAGCAGTGAGAAAAGTGCCTGTGCCACTGCAGGGACACATCGAGACACAGTGAGGACGGGAGGCCACCGGCCACTGTGCTGTTGTAGGCCTCTGGGAGTGTCAGGCCGAAAGGCTGGGTGAAGAAGCCGGCAGTGCTGTGTCCCCGAAAGTCAGCCCTTCCTTACCAAGAGGCCTGCTCCATCCTGATGCCCGTTTTCAAAACTCCATCCTTTGGGTTCCTGGCTTGGAGGCGCCTTCTGCAGCTTTGGCCCTTTTCCCCATGTTGCAGCCCCTCCTGGGGGGTCTGGGAAAGGCAGGGGGTTCTTCCACCTAGCCTAGGAGTCCGTGGCGCCAGGGTCAACCGCTGAGAGGTGGCTTGTGACATCAGTAAGGGTCAGAAAACACGATTGCTTTCGTCCTGGAATACCAGATCTGGGAAGTATTTGCAACATCTGTAACCAAGTTAGTGCTGTTGCTAAGTAAAGAACTCTTGCAGATCGATAGAAGATTAAAAGAGCCGTGAAAGTAAAGTTCTTGTGCCTGGGGCCCAAACTTCCAGCACCAGTGGGATGGGCCCAGGGCCAGGCAGGACTGGCTGGGGTGACATCTCGGGGGAGTCCAGGCGTCCTGACCCCACTCTAATTGCAGCAGGCCAACCGGGAAGGTGCGGGAAGAGGAAGACGGAGAGAGGAAGTGACACCATGGTGGCATTTCAAAGACCTCTCGCGGGGAGGCGCTGGAGGGACCCTTCTGTGGGAGAAGGCCGGGGTCCGGGGAAAGACCTCAGAACCAGGAAAATCTGGAAAGTGTGGCGTAGAGAGAAAGTGAATGACACCAATACGTTTTTAGGAGGAAAAGTGGAACTGGAGAGGACATGGATGAGGGTGAGCGAGGTGGTTCCCAGACCGACTCTGAGGTCTCTGTGGGAATGGGGGAAATATTGCAAGAGGCGCAGCCACGGATGGTGGGTGCGCCTGGGAAGGACTTGAGGTTGCTGGAGGTGGGAGAAGGAATGGTGACCTCAGCCTGGTTCCTGTTGACTTTGAAGCTACCCTGCCATCGCCTGGTGAAGTGACACAGGGAGGGCTGAGCTGCAGGTGTCAATCTGACTTGCTTCTGGGCATAGGTCGAGCATTGGGCCCTGGAAGAGATGTCACCCTTTGAGGAACTTCAGAATTAGATGTCTAGGTGGGAGACAAGCTTGCAAGCAGCCACAAAGAAGGGAGAGAACAGAAAATCTTTTCTGCAGAGAAGGGGAGAGAACCTTGAAAGCTGAGCACACTGGATGAGCTGAGAATGACCTTATTTGTCACCACGGCAAGAATCTGGATGCTATGTCCCTGAATAGACGAATGGTTAAACAAACTGTAGCACATCTGTAATATAGAATACTACGCAGCAATCAAAAGAAGTGAACTATTGTTGCCGGCAGGAACTGGGATGGTTTTCAAGGACATGATGCTGAGTGGAAAAACCAGTCTCAAAGGTCACAGATTGTATGGTTGAATTTATATAACATTTTCAAAATGACAAAATGATAGAGATGAGAAACAGATGACTGGTTACCAGAGTTTAGGGATAATGATGGGGGTAAAGACTCTATAAAGGGGTAATAGTTCTGTATCTTGATTGTGGTGGCCGTTACATGAATCTATACATGTGTTAAAATGTCACAGAACTATGCACATCCCTTCTATCTATGTCAAATTCTAAAGTTTTATATTGTATTATGATTTTATCAGATGTAACCATTTGGGGGAAATTGGATGAGGGTACATGGGACCACTTGGTACTATATTTGCAGCTTCCTATGAATCTATAATTATTTTAAAATAAAACATTTAAGAAAATCATTTTAAAAAAGAATCCAGATGCTCGGAACGAGGGCAGGGGCCAGCCTGGAGCCCCCTGGGAAGCAAGAGGAGACCAGCTTCAGAGGGACCTTCAGAGGAACTTGACCATGAAGAGGGGGGTAGGAAAGAGCAGTCATGGCCATCAGAGGGCTGAAGGGTCCTGCAGCAAGGGGGGTGAGCATTCAAGACAGCAAGAGCCCATGCGTAGAAAGACGTTGCAGGAGGCTTGAGGACAGACAGACTCCATGGCACAGGTGTGTGGACATCTGAGAGGACCTGGGGGGAAATGGCCCCCTGAGCGGGAGATGGGACTCTGGAGCGGGCCGTAGAGGAGATAGAATTGTTGGTGTGGCGTCTGGGACCAGAGGGAGTTCCCATGATGGCTCCAGGTCTCCCCTGGAAGGTGGGCCTCAGGCAGCCGATGCTGGTTGGGACAAAGGACTGGACTATCCTCATGCAGAGTGGATGGTGGGCTGCTGACCAAACAGACATCACTGAAGAAAACCCGCTAACGACGGCAGCTGCTCTCGGCTTGGCAGCAGAATCTTGTTGGCATGGAGCTAAGAGGTGTTCCTCTGCAACTGTGGCCAGTATATGAAGTAGCTATGAGAGACATTGTCTGCTAGAGCTGTCATTGCAAACACCATGGCTTAGGCCAGCGGTCCCCAACCATTTTGGCATCAGAGACCAGTTTCATGGAAGCCAATTTTTTCCATGAACTTGGGGGGGGAGGATGTTTTCTGGATGATTCAAGCACATTACATGTACTGCGCTCTTTATTTTTATTGTTAATACATTGTAATATATAATGAAATAATTATACACTCATCATTAAAAAAAATGAACCTGGACGGAAGTGCAAATAAAATAATGGGTGGGCCACACATGGATTAAAATAAGTATCGGATTCTGACTGAAAGCCTGCCCCCAGATGCAGCTGTGCAATTGAAGTCCTGTCAACTCACTTGCCACTCACTGAGAGGGTTTTGATATGCGTCTGCAAGCAACTGATTCATGATGGTGTCTATGCCGTCAGACCTCACCACCCATGTTAATCTGTATTTGCGGCCACTCTCCAGTGCTCGCATCACCGCCTCAGTTCCACCTCAGGTCATCAGGCATTAGATTCTCCTAAGAAGCCACGACCTGGATCCCTTGCACATGGAATTCACAGCAAGGTTCACACTCCTATGAGAATCTAATGCAGCTGCTGTTTTGACAAGAGGTGGAGCTCAGGCAGTGATGCAAGTGATGGGGAGTGTCTGAAGATACAGATGGAACTTTGTTCGCTCACCTGCCACTCACCTCCTGCTGTGCAGCCCGGTTCCTAACAGGCCACGGCTGGTACTGGTCTGGGGGTTGGGGATCCCTGGCTTAAGGAACAGACATGGATTTCTCAAGACCTGGAGACTGGAGTCTGAGACGGAGGTGCCAGAGGGGCTGATTTCTCCCGAGGTTTCACTCCTTGGCCTACAGATGGCTGCCTTCTAACTGTGTCCTCAGAGGCTCGCCCTCTGCATATGACGGTGTCCTCATCTCTCCTTATAAGGATCCCAGTTGTGCTGGAGGAGGGTCTACCCTAAGGGTCACGTTTCACCTTAATCGCCTCTCTAAAGGCCCTGCCTCCGGATACAGCCCCGTTCTGATGTCCTGGGTGTGAGGGTTTCCCACTTGCTACTATTTCTGAAAGACACAACTCAATCCACCACAGGTAAGTAGAAATGAATTTTTATTTTTAAAAATGGCAATGTCAGCTAGGGGTGGTGGTTCACGCTGTAATCCCAGCATTTTGGGAGGCTGAGGTGGGAGGGTTGATTGGGTCCGGGAGTTCGAGACCAGCCTGGGTTACACATAGCAAGAACTCACATCTACCCAAAATTAAAAAAAAAATAAAAGAAAAAATTAGCCTGACGTGGTGGCGTGCATCTGTAGTCCCAGCTACTCAGGAGGTTGAGGTGGGAGGATTGCCTGAGCTCAGGAGGTCAAGGCTGCTGTGAGTTGTGATTGCGCCCCTGCACTCCAGCCTGAGCGACAGAGTGAGATCCTGACCTCACCCCTCACCAAGAGGCGATGTCTTATTTGCTGCCTTTCATTATTTTTTAAGGCTTCAAGTGAGTGCTGGCTTTTTTTTTTTAAAAAGTCTTATTACAACTTTTATCCCCCAAATCTGAATGTGCGCCTTGCTCTGCATGTATACCTTCATTTCACTGATTGAAGTACTAAATACTTCAGAGAATTTTTCTGTAATTTAGCGTAGTCCAAAACGAAATTTTTTTAAAAAACAAGAAAGGGCGAGTGAAAGTCACTCAATTCTCTTTCAAGTTGATCCACAGAACTGACAGTGTTTTTCCTGCTTCCTTGGAATTCCTGTGAGCAGTTTTGCTGTGAAGCGCTTTTAATAGGAACTGAATTAAAATTTTTTACATCAACCAGTCTGTGGTAAACATAGGTTTCAAAAAATGAATATTATTGTTTTCACACTGAAAGTGAGATCGTTTTACTGCTATTTTCCTGAGAAAATTTTCAAAACATTTGCTTCCTCTTAGAAAATCCTGACAATGCTTTGTTTCGAGGTTAGATTGGAGCTTTCCACTGTTTTCCCGCGATTTTAACTTATAGATATTATTCTCGCATTCTTTATGAAAACATAACTGACTTTGTTCTTTCACTGCTCTTTGTATTCAGAGACAAAATGACTGCTGGCTCATTGGGGTCTCTGATGTGGCACTTCAGAACAGATTTATCTATGAGTTACAAAGACCTAGAAAATAGTAAGTTAAACAGGATAGGAAACATTTCATTTCTTCATGTGAATCTACCCAGAGCAGGGGACTCCAGCAATGGGAGACACCACCACATTCATGGGGGTTGCAGACTCACTCCTTGTAAAAAAAACTCCTTGTGGCCCAAGGTGGCTGTAGGAACTCCAGCCATCTCACCAGAGTTCTGATCAAAAGTGAGAATAAAGGAGTGAACACTGTCACGTCCTCTCCTTTCAAGAAGCATTTCTGGAAGTTCCACCCACCAGCACTTATATCTCACTGGTCAGAATTTACAACTAGCATCCCAGAGTCTGGGCATAGGATCCCTTAGTGGGGTGAAATTCTATCCAGAGTAAATTCTGTTGACTGCTATGCAATGCTGTCCAGAACAAAGTTCTGCTATGGAGAGAGTGGGGGTGGGGGCGGGGGGCGAGGTCCTGGGCAGTTGCAAAGACTGCTGGGTCTTTCGCACGCCAGACCCACTGCACAGCTGCTCTGAAGGGCATCGGTCTTGGATGATGACCATGGCTGTCTGCAGAGTGCCTAGCTGGATGACCGTGGCCACTGATAGGGCATTGAGCTGGGGTGACCGTGGCTGCTGGCAGGAAATGGAGCGGGGGTGATCATGGCTGCCCTGCTGTGTGTTAAGCTGGGATAACTGGGGCTGTCCCATGGGGTCAAGTTGGGGTGACTGTGGCCATTCTGTGAGGTGTGGAGCTAGGTGATGACCACGGCTGCCTGGCAAGGTCAAGCTGAGGTGACCGTGCCACCCCACGAGGCTTTGAGCTGGATTGACTGTGGCAGCTGTCAGGATGTGGAGCTGGGTGACTGTGGCCACCCTGCAGGGCATGGAGCTGGGGTGACCATGGCTATCTTGCAGGGCATTGAGCAGGGGTGAATGTGGCTGCCCACAGGTCATTGAGCTAGGGTGACCGAGGCAGCCCTGCAGGGCATGGAGCTGGGTTTACTGTGGCCGCTGGCAGGGTATGAAGCTGGGGTGACATGGCTGCCCACAGGACATCGAGCTGGGGTGACTGTGGCCACCCTGGCACCTCAGAGCCTGTGCAGCACCTGCACACCCCAGGCAGCTAAGCCTGAGGGAAGTGTGAGCGAGTTCTGCAGGCCACGTGCCAGAGCCGGCACCTCCTTCAGTCCCCACAGTGACATCATGAGGCCCGTAGCACCCAGCAACGGCCACGCACGGCTACCCTGCAAATTGCCTGAAAGAGTTAATCCGCCAAGGGGAGGCCCATGCTCCGGGTCTGGCTGGAAGATCCCTGATATCAGAGGCCGCCCTCCAGTGCCGAGCCCTGGGCCCTCATGTGGCCACCCTGTCCAAGGTCTCCCTTGCCAACCCTGGCATCCCCTTCTCCCTCTACCACCTTATCACTTCTGGACATTCCTGTGGTGTTCTTGTCCTCTGCCCCGCACGGCCTCCATGGCACAAACCCAGGCAGGGAGCTGGCTCTCAGGAGAAACCGCTGCCGTGGCCAGCCGGCCCTCTCCAGTGTGGATGCGCCCACATGTGTCTTTCTCTCACAAGCCTGGGGCTCTGGCACTTCTGAGTGGCTTTCATTTCCTAGCTCTTCCCTCCTCTGCTCCTGCATCTCTGTCCCTCTGCCTTCTCCATCTGGGTGTCCCTGCCCCTTGACTGACTCCTTATACCCCTCAGAGATCCTACCAGGCCTTTCCCCCACTGAGAGGCTCCAGCCCCTCTGGATACAGCCCCGTTCTGATGTCCTGGGGGTGAAGGCCTCCACTAGTTATTATTTTTGAGAGACACAACTCATTTCACAACCTGCAAATAGAAATGAATTTTTATTTTTAAAAAATGGCAATGTCGGCCAGGCATGGTGGTTCACGCTGTGATCCCAGCACTTTGGGAGGTTGAGGTGGGAGGGGTGATTGGGTCCAGGAGTTCAAGACCAGCTTGGGTTACACATAGCAAGAACTCACATCTACCAAAAATTAAAAAAAAAATGAAAAAATTAGCCTGACTGTGCGTTTAGCCAGGCTGTGTCTCTGCATCTTGTCCATCTCCCCAGATAAACACCCGAACCCTGAGGGCGGTGTCTTAATCGAGTCTTTTTGGCTGATGCTTGGACACCAGGGCCTGGTTGCCCTGGAGAGGCCGCCTGCAAAGAGGCCTCACCTGTGAGCCCACCTGCCTATGCAAACCACCCGATACAGAATCAAGCCAGCTCTCCTCATCCCGGTGCCCATGCTCTGGGGTGCTGTCCCCAGCTTGAGTCCCCTCAGTCCGGCACCAGACACCCCGGGACAGCCTGATGCCCAGGGCCTGCTGCAGTTACTCCAAGCAGCCAGTCTTGATCCTGCACACCTGCCTCTCCTATTCCTTCCCCTGGGAACCCCAGAGAAGCCTCTCGACAAGGCCCCCCCTTGCTCCCTCTGCCTCCTGGAAAACCCTGGAGCTTCTCTGGGGGGCCCCTGTGGTATAGCGTGGCCCTTCCTCTTGGGATCTGTGAGTGACAAACTATCTTGTGAGTGGCCATTGTCTCCCGAGTTCCCGGTTTCATCTTACCCAAATAGTAACAAGACCAGCACTTCAGAACAGGCAAGGGCTGTGCCCTGTGCACCCAGAGCCCTCCCAGTGCCTGACGCATCGTGGGGGCTCAGGGCACACTTGTTAAGTGAGTAGCTAAAGGAAAGAGGAGGAGAGAGGTGTAGTTACCAGGCTGGGAGAATCACGGATGTGTCCCTAGAGAGGTTGCTGGATGGTGGCCACAGGACTCGCAGATGACGGTGAGCAGAAGGACATCCCGGGGGCTGGAGCTGCCCCTTGCCCGGGATGCTGCCACTTACCCGCCCTTCCCAGCCGTCCACACATCCTGGACACCGAGCACCTTGTCTCGTGCCAAGGAAGCTCCTTGGCTGCTCTGTTCAGGCAAAACGCCCACTTGTGTAGATTTGCTCGGCCCTCGATAACTCCCCATCAGTCCCAGGTGCAATGTGTGTGATTTCACGCTGCTTGTGTGATGTGTTGGTGGCCTGTGTCTCTTCCCTCGGTCAACAGCTTCATGTGGGCCAGGGTTCTGTCTGCCTACGCTCGGTATTTCATCTCTACCCTTAGCAAATGCTTCTTTCAGCGAAGGTTTGAGAGCTATGTGCTGGGAGGACACATACATGGATTCAGGGTGCAGAGGGGGCTCTGGGGTGGCTGAAACCCAGAGTCCCTGCTGGGGTGCACCAGGAGATGCCAGGAAAGGCTGGGGCGGGGGTGGGGGGGTTAAACTGCTCAGGCTTCAGCCCTGCAGCCGCTGCTGGAAACCACTGTCTGGCAGAGAGGAGATTCAGCTGTGAGAGTGGAGATGAGGGGATGAGGATGAGGACAGGAGGGCCTCAGGTGGTGGGTGGGGACTCAGCACTCATGTCCACTCTCAGGCTCCGTAGAAGGGCTGGAGGCCGAGCCCCTTGTGGAGGTCTGTCTCCTTCTCCTCCGGCCTCCCCGCCACCAACAGTGCGTGCCGTCCTGGCTCCAGGGATGGGGCCCCTAGCTCCAGGGTTCACTGATCTGCTTCTTTCCAGCAATTTCTCACTGACCCTGCTTCGTTCTCTGTAATGGAAGTTGGCTCAGACTGAAGGGGAGTTATTGAGGGCTGCGAAAATCTACCTCTGTGGTCGCTTTTGCCTAGACGGAGCATCCAGGGAGCTTCCTGGGCGCATGACAAGGAGTTCAGTGTCCAGGATGTGTGGACGGTTGGGCAGGGCTGGTAAGCGGCAGGCAAGGGGTAGTTCCACCCCATGGGAATGTCCTTCTGTCCTCCACTGGCTGCCCCGCCAGCGCCTCCTTCCCTCGCCTGGGCAGGGATGTAAGTGGAGAGAGACACACAGCTCCATGCAGTGATGTGGGGGGAGCAGAGCCCCTCCTTTCAACTCTCTCCCTTCTCCCTCCCTCTACCCCCATCCCTCTTTTGGAACGTGGACACCCTAAAGCCACCTTTTTTTTTAAGCCAGAAAAGATACATGCAAGAAAAACGCAGCACTGTCTTTCCAAGACAAATGCATATAAGTCCTTTTCATGCCGAGCTGGTGAGGCGGCGGCCCCTTGTGAGGCTGCGTGAGTCTTTCAGGAGAACCAACTGCGGTTCCGGTTCTGGGTGTTGCTGTAAGAAGCGTTTCTGCTGCCATGTTTTAAACATGGCCGGTGTGCAAAGGAGAAACTGGGATCCCGAATTTTCTTTTTGAGATTTAAAAAAATAATAATAACGACAAGGAAAACGTCTCAAATTTTACCGTCTCTCATGACCCGCACAAGGTACACATTAATCCACCTCCCTTTGGGGGAAGAGAGGCCGGCATGTCACAACTGTTCTTGGCCAACAATTCTGCGTTATCTCTTAACTGGAATGGATTTAATAACGGGGAGACTGAGAGCCATTGAGATTTGATGACCCTTTGGTGGCCTCAAGTTATAGGACAAAAACGACGGAGGAAATATCTTCTGAGGCCTTCGCCCCGGCAGTTTCCGTAAATGACTCGGCTTTAAATTGCTGGGATTGTGTGGCCTCCTACAATTACTGGTGTTCTAATTTCCTGGGACTAATTTTAGAGGGTGGAAGATTTTAATCATGGGAAGGAATTGTTTCCATTGTTCAGACTAACTTCAGAAGCACAGTTGAAAGCCACTGCCCCGGCAAGTCCCCAGAAAATTCCACAGGGGCTGGGCAGCCTGGCTTGGGGCCTGTCTCCCACCTGGAAGAGAAAGTCCTCCTGGAGTCAGGGCTTCTCAGCTTCTCCTGCACATGCTGGGCTCTTTTCAGTTCTGTGTGTGTGTGTGTGTGTGTGTGTGTGTGTGTGTGTGTCCCAAAGAAGCTGCAAAAATGTCCAGGGATTTAGCAAAAATCTGGGAATGGGTTGACATGGACTCATCTTCCTCGGGGAATCCCCAGAAAAGGGTGAGGCCCTGGTACCTTGATGTGGCTTTTAGACTGTCGACCTTTAAGGAGAGGATGGGGGTGAGAGAGGGGGGAGGGAGCGGGAGAGGGTTGAAATGAGGGGCTCCTCTCCCCAGCCCACCTGCCCCCCACCGCTATCCCTTCTGCATAGCGCTGCCTGTCTCTCTCCACTCACATCCCCTGCCCAGGAGATGGGAGGGAACATTGGCGGGGCTGCCAGCAGGGCCGCCTCCCATTACAGAGAATTAAAGGGCTCTTCCCCGCTGCACCTGGAAGTGCCTTCAAAGCCCACCTGCCCAGCAGGTGTGTGGCCTCTTGGGAGTTAATCCACTTCTCTCTCTCCTGTCCCTGTGGATAACCATAGCCCAGAACGTGCACTACCCCGTGTTAAAGATTTTGGATTTATGGGAAGATAGCCATTTTGTCTATTATTACCTACTAAAGGTATGAGGTATGATGCGGTGTCCGTGGTTCCTTTCTGTGTGGGGTGCTACCTTGCAAAACTTCACGGCAGAAGGGACTTCTTGGCCTCATTTCTTGTTGGAAGTTTCCCCTGCTGCCTTCCTGCTGGTGGGGCACCCGGTCTCCACGTTGACACTTCCTGGGGACACCTGCACTGGCAGAAGATACTCAGCAGAACACGTCTTATCTTGTGCTGAACACATAGCGAAAAGAAGACTTTTAGGGAGTCTGAAAACACCATTAATGAAATCACAGCCAATGGATAATTAAGGGGAAAATATTCTATGCATACTTCATTAATATTGTCTGTTGCTGATACATGGAAAAGTGGTTTGGTTTTCTTCTCGTGTGTCTCTAAGTCTTCTGCGAGGAACATGTATTTAGACTGTTTGAAAAGAAGGCATATTTGAATGTGCTGATCCATACTGGCTTGGGGGTCCATTCTGTGTAGACGGTCCTGGTGGTGGAATCTTGGGTTTTGAGGAAACATGAGCGATTTCGGAGTGAGGCTCTCACCTACTCGAAGTGTGCATCTTTCTGCATGGTGTTCCCAGCATGGAGCGGGCTTGGAGAGAATTCTGGAGCCCCACAGAGAGGCAGAGAAGTCAGCTGTCTCACTGGGCGATGGGGGTCCCATCAGGGCCCTGAGAGAGGTCCAGCTGTGTGGCACATGAGGGTAGGTGCACAGCCCTTTGTGCACAGCTGTGTCCTCAGGACACAGGATCCTGCAGAGGGCAGCTCTTCTTTGTGGCCACTTGCCTTAAAAATGATGGTCTAAAAAGAGCAGCAGCATTAGTGCCTGGAACGACTAGAAGCAGATCATGGCCACTGATGTGACGTGGGTGACAGGCATCTCTGGGACTTACAGGAAGACACCAAGAGGAGGAGAGGACTCCAGAATGGGCAGGTGAGAGCCACTGGGTCTTGCAGGTGTGTCCTTAGTGGCATCCAGAGTCCATCAGGCCTGGGGACCACAGGGGCTTTCCTATACTGAAACACTCTGAACTAACCATTCAGATGTTGGTTTTCATAGAGGCCTCACCCTGAGAAGTAACACAGAATAAAACAGCCATTTATGACTGCGACTTCTTGGGCCGAGCTGGGCCAAGGGTAGCCTCGAGCTTGTGGACTGAGCTGAGTCTGGACCTTTCAGCAGTTCTGCTTACTCTCTGTCTCCAGCATTCGCTGTCCTCCGGCCGAAGAGCCCTCACCCACACCTCCAGGCACCCAGGAGACTTGGGGGTTAGCACTGTTTGGTAGCCGGACCTGACCACACAGGGGTACTTAAACCTTGGTTTAAACCTTAAGGGTTTGAGAATCAGACCATGTTTCCACGACTGACTTTAGACTTACTCATGTTTCCACATCACCTAATATAACTTCCCTAGGGATATTCCGTAGCAGCGAACGGTTCTCAGGCGAGATCTTTTGGTTTGTGCTTTGATATTCCAGTTCACAAAATCAGGCAGCGGACAGACAAGTCATGTATGAATACTGCCATGAGGACCTCGTTGTGCCTTGGGAAATTCCCATGGGCTCATCCATGTTTGTCTTTCTTAGATGAAACAGACACGGTGAGAAAACGACTCCAGATATGTCAGGTTGGAGATGTGTTTTGAGACACGGGAAGGGTCTCTCTTTGGAATTTTCCAGAAAGGGGCTTCTGGTTCATGAGCTGTTGACTTGCTCTTTTCCCTGCCCTCTTATCTCGTGCTGAACACGAAGCCCGTGTTCACTGCTGTTTGTGTGTGTGTGTCGGCTGTTACCCTCTTAACGAGGTCTAAACGGCCTGTCCCGGAGTGCCCGGCCGAGCCTCCATATTGAGTCCACATGATTTGCTGAAGCAGGCACCTTACCAGAGGGGGTTTCTGGCTGTCATGGCTTCAGCAGGCTTCTTATTGCTTGTGACGTGGGGCAGCCTTTTGGTCTTGATCATGTTCTCCTAATTATTTAATCTTTGGCAACATGAAAACACATTTAACCACACGCCACGAATAAAGATCCAGCATGACTTTCCTCCCAAGGCCCAGTGGAGGCTGTGCCTTCTCTAGGTGAATAGCAACCAAGGCAAAGAAAAAAAACCCATGGTTTTCTGTCCTCTGTGGAAGGAGACCTTGGGGTATGGGTGACTGAGGGGCATCCCTGCAGCCTCCCTGCACTAGACTCTACTGATATGCTTCTTGTTAGATCTGTGACCCCCCGGAGTAATTGAATTCTCAGATGCACTGATCTTAGGTCCACATGGCCTGATGGCTTGTCCTGACCTGGGGAAGGCAGGCTGTATAACTAACTGTCAGATAGACACAGAAACAAGGGGTGGATCCTGGTGTTTTGCATGTGCTTCTTTTCCACTTAGGAAGGCTTTCATGTTGTTTTATCCATGTGTTTGTTTCCTTTGACGAGCTCTAAACTGCTTGGTGGTAGGGCCCTTTGTGTTTCATCTATCTGGCACCTGCACTCCACAAATACTTGCTGAGTGAATGAATGAGTGAGTGAAGGAGTACATTGACGATATCATAAAGGAAAGAATAAATATTAAATTACACTTGTCTTTGGAGACTTGGCTAAGGCCGTGCCTGATCATCCTGAGGCCTCCCAGCAAAAATCTCAAGAAAATCAGCATCTTTTCATACTGGGCCATCTTGCTCCATGTCCCCATCTCCCCACCTGTGTCTTTTCTTAACTGTGGCAAAGATATATTCACAGAAAGAGTCACATCCTGGTCTGAACAATACGGGCCAGAGCTCCGTAACGGACAAAGTCACACACAACTTTTTGTCGGGATTCCATATTGTTCTCTAAGGCACCACTATCCAAAGTTTATACTTTCTCTGATCATTAATCCCACCTATTTACCTATGCTACACGTACTGATCTCAGCTCCCAAACTGTGACTATTTCTTGGCAGAATTGTTTGTCAGGGTAACAGGCTATCTATGTATTTTGCTTAATACCTGCATGCCCCAGTTGGGTAGAGGGCTAGGGTTAGGTTACTGTTAGGGTTAAAGTTAGGTTTAAGGTTAAGGTTAGGGATCACACCTACTTTGCTTACTGTACTACTGGTTTTGGGTTAGGGCTAAGGTTAGTATTCATGCTAGGGTTAGTGTTAATGTTAGGCTTAGGGTTAAGCTTAAGTTTAGGGTTAGGGTTAGGGTCAAGGTTAGGGTTCATGTTAGGCTTAAGGTTAGAGTTGGTTTTAGGGCTATGGTAGAGGTATGGTTAAAGTTACGGCTCAGGGTCGTGTTCAGGTTAGGATTGAGGTTAAGGTTAGGCTTAGAGTTTAGTTCAGGATTAGAGTTAAGGCTGGGGTTATTGTTGGTGTGAAACCGCTTGGAGGCAAGGTTAGAGTTAGGGTTAGGTTTAGACTTAGGCTTGGGTTTAGTTTTAGGGTTATGGGTAAGGTTAGGGTTAGGGTTTGGGTTAGATTACGGTAAGTGTTAGGGTTAGGGTTAGGGTTAGGATTTGTAATAGGTTATTCAAAAGTTTTTGCATTTATGGAATTCTGCTCAGGTCAGTTAGCATAGATCCGCAATCTAAACTTGGTTGGAATCCTTCCCAGTGTCTTAAAAATTGAATTTAATAGTGATTTCAATCATTTTCTGTAGGTGTCATGGTGATCAAATTTTAGAACTTCTTGCCTTGAGAGTCCCTGTCACAATGTATCAACTCTGTCATTGTAGCCCCAAAACAGAGACCCCCACAATATGTATGCAAATGGACATGACTGTTTTCCAATACATCTGACATTTGAATTTCTTATAATTGACCGTGTTATGTAGTATTATTTTCTAAGTTTTTCTGTTATCATTTATTTAATTTATTTTTAAAAATTTTTTTAGCTACTGGTTCCTGCTCTTTTTCTTCACTTGGAGTAGAGTGGTGTCATCACAACTCACTGCCAGCTTGTCCTTCTTGTCTTAAATCATCCTCCTGCCTCAGTCTCAAATAGCTGGGATTTGGCTTATTTAATTTTTTTTTGTAGACATGGGATCTCACTGTGCTGTCCAGCCTTTTCTTGAACTCTTGCCTCAGGCAATCCTCCTTCATCTTCCCAATGTGCTGTGATTACAGCTATGAGCATCTGCATCCAGTTTGCCCTATCATTAATAATATATTTTTAAAAACCAACATTGTAAACTTCAGACCATAGTTTTCTGGCCCTTGCAAGTTAGGAAAACACCCACTTCCTGTATTATGGGTAACTGATAGAAGCCTGGGATGAGCTGGATCAGGTAAAGACTGCGGGCGGAATCCTTTTGCCTGAAAGGACAGTATGTATCCCTGTTCACCAGGGGTTTCCACTGAGCCTGGCAGGCTTCCCAAGGCTGCCCTGGCTTCAGCCTTGTGCACCTGCTCCTATCACACTCTGAGTCTGTGGGGCTTGTCCCGGGTGGGAGTCAGAGCGCTGATGTCCCAGGGTGCTCCCTGCAGGAGACGTGTTTCTTCCAGCACAGTTGTTTTCTGCAAAGGATGATGGCTTGATTGTTGTGACTGTCAGCTTGGCTGCAGGGAGGAGGTGATTTTGGACTGGAAAAAGTGTCCTATGGTACCCATGACCATGGGGGATGCTGGAGAGAGGGGGACCGGTCAGGAGTCACTGTTCTCCCTTGAACTTGATGACACTGCCTACCTGCCTATGTACGTGTCTCTTCCAGTCTCTGTGTGGGGTCTTGAATGTCCTGTTTGTACTAATAAGAAAAATGGGAAGGGTGATGAAATTTTTTTCATTCCCATAGAGCAATTTTTTTTAAAACGGAAAATGAGTGGATCAAGCAATTCTTGCATTCTGAGGCCTTTCCACTGGTCTAGCTAAAAGTCTGATGTCATCCCCGCAAGGGCTGAGGAGAGACCCATCCTTGGGGCTTTACTTTCTTTCTTTTCTTTAAACTTACTTTTGAGACGAAATGAGGACCTAGGAGAACACAGCCTGGAATCATCTGAGATCCATTTCACCCCATGGCATTTCGATTTCAGGAGGATTTCCCCAGAACTCATGCCAGAAAGGGACACTAAAGTGAGTGAGCCTAAGCCAAGTTGTCTGCTCCCTTTTCTATTTTTTGGTGAGTCTTCTGTTCCAAGTCCCATTTGTCACATGGAGCCACATGATCTGATACTCATGCTTGAAAAATAAGAATGATACATTTGCACATAGATGGAAAGTTATTTTCTTAGACATTTAAGGAGTGAAATCAGCTGTCAATAAGCTTTCAGAAGGAGAACAGAGGACTGCGAGGAATGCGAGTGAGATGAAGCATTTCTAGTAATATTTAAGACGCGATTTGCAACACCTGTTCCAAACTAAATAAAACCCTCCCCAGAGCATGGGCACATATGTCATGCGTTACCACAGGAATACTGAACACACACATTCTCGTATCATTATGGACACATGTGTCAAATTGATCATACTCCAAAATCTGCATGATCAAAAAGTTCCCAAGTAATTTTAGTCCTTGACATAATCCACTTCTTGGTTTCAGGGCCTTTTAAAGCCGTTTCCACGAACGCCGACTTAAAGTCACCCATGTGTGCAGAATGAGGGTTGGAATGAGAAACATCACGGGACGTCAGAATGCAAAGCGTCTCCCATTTCAAAACAAAGCCAATATTTGGGTTTGCCTTGACTGCACAACTGCACTTCTACACAAGTGTCTTCTTTTATTCAAAGGTTGAGAGCAGGGGTCAGGGCCTGTGCTGTTTTTATGGTTCAGTTTTTAAAAATCTGTGTGCTGTAAGTAAGAGGGTGTTCCAACTCCTTTAAACAATTGCCATGTAGGGTTATTTATTCTCATCACTTGAGAAAAATGTGCTTCTGAGGCGTCATTTGTTCTAGGTGGGCATCACACGGAACGGGGTGGGGTGTGGGTCACGTCCAACTCAGTCCCAGCACCCATCGGCTGTGTAAGATGCGTGGAAGTCCAGGCAGACACGGGGAGACCCTGCGCTCATCATCTCCTCTTCAACATACTTCTCAGCACAGAGCATGCTGGAAAGCAAGTCCAAGCAGCCTTTCAAAGCAGTGGGCTTTGAGGATGGTTATAAAACAATGACAAGGACTGGCAAAATGAACGTTTTCTGGGAAGCGCCACCAGGGAGGAGTTATTGAATCAAAAAAAATTATGTATTTATTTTTTATTGATTTTATTGTAAAGATGTGGTATACAAGTCAGGATTAGGTACATAAATGGTCTACATGCAGGTGAGGTGTGAGCCTCCCACTGGTCTTCACTTCCCCTGATTTAGGACTAGGCACCTTTAGGGATGTTATGTGTCCCCGCCATGGACTTTGCAGCAACTTGGATGGCCTTAGAGTCCATCATCCTCAGTGAGCTATCACAGAGACAGAGAACTGAGTACCACATGTTCTCACTCATAAGTGTGTCCTAAACATTCATCACAATACTACCAGTTTTTAAACTTATTTTATTTATTTTTATTTTAGAATCATGAGGTGCATGTGAGGATGTGTTACATAGGTATGTTATGTGAAGGTAAGACTTTGGCTTCTGGCAAGCCCCCCCAGCCCTAGTGGTGACCCTGGTGCCCAATGTGAAGTTTTGCATTTTTTCCCTCCCTCCCCGCCTCGTTCCCTCCCTCCCTACCCCCCTTCCCTCCCTCCTTCCCTGTCTCCATCCCTTCATCCCCTTTCCTCCTCCCTCCTTTAGCATTGTTAAATCGTGTTTTGAGGGTATATGCATACATTTTTTACAGTTATGGTCAGACAAAAGCATGAAATGGCCAGAACAAGAGAGGTCCCAACCTTCAGTGGTTTTCTGGGTCTGGACAGATGAACCAATCACGGGCAGTGGCCAGGCGCAGCATGAGAGTGGCAGGTAAGCTTGGCGCCCTAGAGAGCAGTTGCCCAGCTCCAGCGTTCTGGGTCTGATTCTTAAAAACTGAAAGTGCAGGCTGGGCCAGAAGGCACCTGACGGCTGTGATTTGCAACCCGGGAACCAAGCACTCCCGGAGCCGGGTGCATCCCAGCAGGAGAACAACCGAAACGCACAGACAGAATGTTTGAGCTGCACGGAGCGAACAAAGGCCTATAAATAGAGTGGCGTGCTGGAGTCACTGCCGAATCTTGGCAGAGCAGCCACGAGATCACAGTCAGAGAGGGTGGATGCCCAACCGGCAGGGGGAGGAGGAGAAATCACAGTGCAAATGCTTGAGAAGGGTGGACAATCACTCACTCACTCATTCATTCATTCATCATTCCCTAAAGAAAAAAAAAAGGAAGGTAGTTTTGAGTAATATAGGCCCTGTTTTTGTTATTTGTATTTCTGAAAACCAGGTAGCCATTGCCCTGGGATGAGGTCGAAATAGAATGAAAATGGTGGAAATTATCCTGAGGCCTGCTGAGGTGACATCCAGCTTTCCTGAATACATTTCTAAGAAAATTATTTTTGCTGCAGAGACTTCGTGTCTATTGGGACTCTGTGGACACAGCGTCGATGCAGCGGCCGCAGAAGAGAGGAAAGCCTTCCTGCTTTACACTTTATAGGGAGCAGGGCACGTTCCGGGGGTGTCTGAGGCTGCCAGGGCCTTTCAGACATCAGATGCACACTTCTTTGAGGGCTGCCGAGATGGTGGTGCATCCTGCAGGCACTTATGATCTCAAAGGCGTGGAGGATAACAGGGAAACCAGTTTTTTGTTCATTTGCTTGTTTTTGAGTCGGGGTCTCCTTCTGTCTCCCAGGCTGGAGTGCAGCGGCACGATCACCGCTCACTGCAGCCGGGCTCAGGTGACCCTTCCGCCTCAGCCTCTCGAGAAGATGAGACTACAGGCACACGCCACCATGCCTGGCTGATTTATTTTTATTGATTTATTTTTGTAGAAACAAGAGCTCGCTATGTTGCCCAGGTTGGTCTCCAACTCCTGGGATCGCACAGTCCTCCCGCCTCGGCCTCCACAAAATGCTAGGAGTACAGGCATGAGCTACCGCACCCGGCTGCATTTCATTTTACATCAAAAAAATAGAAACATATGTTTGCACCCTCTTGACGTCCAGTCTGAACCGTGTGTCTGATCGATGTCCCACAGGTGGTGGGTGTCGGGGTGGGGTGACAGTCAGGAACCGAGATGAGGACGGAATCTTGGAGATCCACGGCCCCTCAAGGGAGCGTTTCACTTCCCGTGGGCAGCTGGCGTGGCAAGGTCTCTGCGGCTGCAGGATCGACAGGCCACGGTGACCTTACCCAATGCCATCCTCTCATCTTTCTCCCCTTCTCCGCTTTTGTTCTGGGTCTTCTCCCCACTTCCTGCTGCTTCCTGGGACCCGGGAGACTGGACATGGAGGCCCTGCAAGCGAGTTTTTCCCACCCTGTTTGACTAAGTTTTCTGAACGCAGGTCTGAAGACCACCTTGAGGGGTGACAGGGTAATTCAATTTCCAACCCCGTCTCATTCTTGGTCCCTCGGCGGCGACGGCCAACAAGGCACCAATTAGGGGAGACAAGAGGCCCGGGGAACACAGAAGGTTGCTACTGTATTGCCTGTGTGTGTTTTGACATTTGGTTTGAACTTCAACCTGGCCTGTGGCCCTCTGGGAGCTTTTAAAAAGAAATAAACTTCGTCTCATTACCATCAGATACAATGACGGGGGAAATGGGCTGGAAAAACCCCGAATCTTTCCTGAGCCCTATTCTGCGCTCACAAAGAGAAGGGCAAATTCTTTACTGCTGTGCCGCTTGGCTATTATGTTTAACAATCTAATTAGAAAGGCCGGGTAGCCTAGTCCCATTGTAAAAGCTGGGACGGGACACACAGGCAAATCCAATTAGACAGCTGTCCTTTACAGACCCGAGCTGCCCTCCGGCCAGGTGCTAATGAACGAGCCGCCACCCAGGCCCCTCCCTCCCCCAGGAGATGGTTTTGTCCATAAACTGGGCCAGATGACAGTGGTGGCACAGTCAGGCATCCGCAGCTACCTGCTCTCCGGCTCACAGCAGGGGGTCTGTGCCAGGGCCCCCGTCCAGCCCCGGGCCCTGTGACCTGCAGCTCCTGCCCGGCCACGAGCCTCGTGGACCTACCAGACCACGTCGCCTGCCCCGCTGGAGCGGATCAGAGCCACGCTAACAGGTGGCCATAAATCAGACCCGGTGCTTTCGCTTTTATGAATGTGACTCTGCACACCGGGGACTTGTTTAACGTGAAACAGACCAAAGGCGCTCCGTGGAGGTGCTGGCCTGCCGTGCCTGGGTCCCCCGCCACGTATGGCTTGAATTAAGGCGCCCGGGCTGAGCGGATCGCCCACTGCAGCGCCGTCATCTGTTTGGTGTTTGGTGCGTCCCACAAGGCGGTTGTGGTTATTCACAAGTCTATTAATTAAAAGGAGAGATGGTAGGGGACTCTTAAGTGGCTGATGGATCCTGTGGCCACTTCAATAAAAAGATGCCCTCCAAGGTGCACCCTCAGAGCCTCTCCCGCCACCTCCCTGGGTTTATCTGGAGTCAACCGCTATTGTTGCGACCCAGTGCGTGAAAAAAACACCCTTGTCATCATGGCGTCAAAGAAAAAGTTTTATGTCCAAAATTAGAGTGGTGTTGTCTGCGTCGACAAAGTTGAGATTGTGTCAAGTTTTCCATCTCTAATTTCAGCGGGCAGCGGCCCATTGAGAAACATCTACCTTGTGTTGAAACAGAGCCTTATTGGAACAGAAAACACAAAGAATCTTTACGTTCTGGGAAAAGGTACAGGGCCTTTGTGTCTGCTAGCCAGGTAGGCACTACGAGAGCTCACCTTCATTTTCCGTCATCTCTCGGGGACCGAGGTATTTCTCACGTCATCCTATTTAGTCCCAAGGCCACGTCATGAGAACCATGGAACACATTTGTTTTACAGGTGAGGAACTGAGCGATTAGTTTCACAAACCTACCCAAAATAGTCTCGCCACCTGCCATCCTGGTAAAAGTGAGAAGTCCTGAATACTTATTGTTTGCTTTTGAGTTACCCATCGTCTGAAGTCCTTTTTACCAGGAGGAATTTGATTTTACTACAATGCTGGAAAGTATTATAACATTTAGATCTGGTAAGCACTGTGTGACAGTGACTGCTTGCTTTTGCAAAGATGCTCCCTGTGGATGGTTCCGGAAAAGGCTGAGTGCACTGATGGCATATGGACAGGCACATAAGACATGTATGCTGACAGATTAGACGGTGATGATGCTGGCTGAGACCAAGCGCTGGTTCTGGTTTTCAGGACCTGGTGTTCGGGGCCGAGCTGAGAATAGTATTCTTTCAGAATGGTGGACCTGAGAGGGAAAACCATGGGAGAAAAATGAGGGTGAGTGTCATCAGCAAATGACGACACCTCGATGGAAAATCAGCTGGCAAATGCGCACTTGACTCAGTAAAAAAGTACTGAGCACCGGCTCTGTGGAACCAAAGAATGTGCACAGACTTATCTGTGGCTCCCAGGAGTGGAACACCGAATTGGGCGGCTAGACCCTTCACTGTGAAAATGTAACCAGTCAGGAGAGCCAGCTTCACATTCACTGGGCAGGGAGAATATGTTGTATGCTATTTCACATGGCCGTGGGCAGTGTCTTTCTCAAGGCCTTAAGATAATGTTTCAAATCAAGACAGCCATGGGCAGTGCAGCGCATGTATCTGATTTGCAGATGGCAGGAAGTTCAAGGTGCAGTTTTATCCTGAAGGAGTGAACAAGGATCTCAGGACAAGGTGGAATGATGATTCTCACGGAGCAAAATTTAACAGGAACAAAAGTAAGGCACTAAACTTAGGTCTTAAAATACAAACACTCGATTACCGAGCAGGGCAAATATTTTGCAGCTGCTTGCTAAAAAAAAGGCAGCTGGATAAAGAGGAGAAGGGAACTAACCCACATCTGGGCCGGGTGCTCTTCTTGCTAATCTCCATGGCAACACTAGTGCCATTATTAAGCACCGTGCATGGTGCAGACAGTTGATAGATGCTCTCTTGTTTATTTGTCAGGACCTTCTTGCAGGGTGGATGGCAGCTTCATTTTACAAAGGGGGAAACTGAGGTCCAGAGAGGTGAAGTCACCTGGCCAAGGTCTCCCAGGTGGCAAATGACAGGACGTGAGGCTTGCCCTAAAGTCCGTGCTGGGTTTTGAGCCACGCCAACCCATCTTTCCAGGATGTGGTGCATCTCCCTTGACAGACATGGAGTGTCCAGAGGAAGGGAGACAGAGCTCTGTGCCTTTGGGAGAAGGCGGTGAGGGTGTGGCAGTCAGCCCGTGGATCATGGCCCCAGGGGGCTCGGGGTCTACGGATGCTCTGCCCCTTAGAGCATCCCCAAGCGGAGGGCCCCTTGACCAGAGTCTTAAAAACAAACAAGAAACCTCATGCCTCAGGCCTCGCCTCTCTAAAATGAAGACGGGGCAGAGGGGAGTCGGACCACTGACCTGAGACGTTGCTGACATGACTCCGTGAGGGGCTTGTTGCAGTGCATGGAGGACAAGCCACGGACGTCCTAGGGACCAGAGACCTGCTGCTGCTATCCCTGATCAGACATCACCAGGGTCCCAGGCCCCACATCGCCAGGGGCACACCTTGGCAAATCATTGTCCAGGATAATGATGACAGAGCTGGAAACAGCTTCCCTGCAGAACCGCAGATGGAGCTGACAGCATTTAGTGGATGTGATGAGTGTCGTAAAAAATATTTGAACTGGCTGGGTGTGGTGACTCGCGCCTGTCATCC
>CAUYQG010183960.1:0-19321 GCA_963574415.1 Tarsius wallacei
GCCGGGCGTGGTAGTGCGCGCCTGTAGTTCCGGCTACTCGGAAGGCTGAGGCGGAAGGATCGCCGGAGCCCAGCAGGTCGAGGCTGCGGTGGCCGGGAGCGGCCACTGCACTCCAGTCTGGGCAACAGAGTGAGACTCCAACTCAAAAAAAAAAAGAATACAGTTGCTGAAAACATCTGTATGAAGCTTTTGTGTGATATAAAGACATTTTCTACTCATTTTAGTAAATATCAAGATCATATGGTAAAACTATGCTTACTTCTGTTAAAAAAAAAAAAACAAAAACTGCCTACCTGTCCTCCAAAGTGTCTGTAGTATTTTCCCCTTCCACCAGCAATGAATGTGCATTTCTATTTTTCCATCTCCTCACCAGCATTTGATGTTAACAGTTTTCTGGCCATTCTAATAGGTCTGCAGTAGTGTAGCATTTGTGTTTCAATTTGCATTTCCCTGATGACACATGTTGTGGAGAATCTATTTCTACGTTTACTTACCATCTGTGTGTCTTCCTTGGCAATGTGTCTGTTCAGGTATTTGACTCATTTTTTAGTTGAGTTGTTTATTTAATTAGGCTTATACCTAATATTTATTTTGGAGGGTACTATTGTAAATGGTAATGTGTTTTAAACTTCAAACTCTACTTATTACTGGTATATAGAAAAGTGATTGGTTATTGAATGCTAACCTTGTATGCTGTAGATTGCTATAATCATTTATTAGTTCCAGGGTTTTTTTGATCAATTCTTAAGGATTTTCCACATAGATGATCTTAGTTTTTGCACACAAAGACAGTTTCATTTCTTTCATTACAGCCTGTTTACCTTTTTTTTTTTTTTGGTCTTATTGCAGTAGCTGGGGCTTCCAGTATGATGTTGCAAAGGAGTGATGACATGATGAGAAAGGAAAAACTTTCCTCGTCCCTGATATTTGTGGGAAGGCTTCTATCTTCATTATTAATTTTGATGTTAACTGTAGTTATTTGTAGATGTTCCTTATCAAGTTGAAGAAGTTCCCCTCTATTTCTAGTTTGCTGTTTGTTTGAATCATGATTAGCATTGGATTTTGTCAAATGCTTTTTTCTGTATCAATTGATATGATCATGAGATTTATCTTCTTTAGTCTGTTCTTGTGATAGATTACAATTGATTTTTTAAATGTTAAATCAGTCATGCATACCTGGAATAAATCTGACTTAGTCATGCATGGCATATAATTATTTTTTATATGTTGGTGAACTGGATTACTAATATTTGTTAAGTAGTTTTACATATATGTTCGTGAGAGATATTGGTATGTTATTTTCTCTTCTTGTAATGCTTTTGTCTGATTTTGGTATTGGGATAATACTGGTCTCATAGAATGAATTAGAAAATATTCTCTCTGCTTCTAGCCTCCAAAAGTGCTTGTAGGCAATTTGTATGATGAGTTCTTTAAATGCTAAGTAGAATTCACTAGCAAACTCATCTGGGCCTGACTCTGTTTTGGATGTTTATTAATTATTGACTTAATTTCTGTAATAGATATAGGACAATTCGGGTTGTCTATTTTTTCTTGTGTGGATTTTGGCAGATTGTGTTTTCTAGAAATTTGTCTAGGTTATCAAATCTGTGGCCAAAGTGTTGGTCATAGTATTCTTTTATTTTCCTTTTAATGTCCATGGAATCTGTCTCCTCTCTCATTTCTGATATTAGTTATTTGTGTCTTCTCTTTTTTCCTGAGCCTGGCTAAAGACATCAACTTTACTGGAGTTTTAAAAAGAACGAGCTTTTAGTTTTTCAACACCTTTAATTGATTTTACGTTTTCAATTTGATTGATATCTACCATAACTTTTATTATTTATTTTCTTGTACTTACTATGGATTTAACTGTTCCCTTTTTTCCCCTGAAATGAAAACTTATATTATGACTTTAGATTTTTCTTCTTTTCTAATATATGCATTCAATGTTATAGATTTTCCTCTAAGCATTGCTTTCACTGGATTACACAAAATTGAAGTTGTATTTCTTCTAATAAGCTTAAAATAGGTTTACATTTCTCTTGGGATTTTCCTTTGACCCAGGTATTATTTAGAAGTGTGCTGTGTTATCTCAAAATGTGTGGAGGTTTTCTACCTATCTTTTTATTATTCATTTCTAGTTTAATTTTTTTGCTGTCTGATGGCATACATTCTTTAATTTTTATTTTATTTTATTTTTGAGATAGTGTTTCACTCTGTCACCTAGGCTAAAGTATAATGGCCCAATCATGACTTTCCACAGTCTTGAACTCCTGTACTCAAGCGATCTTTCTGCCTCAGCATCCCAAGTAACTGACAGTACAGGCATGCAACACCACGCCTGGCTAGCTTTTTTATTTTTTGTAAAGATGGAATCTCACTTTGTTGCCCTGGCTGGTCTTGAACTCCTGGACTCAAGCAATCTTCCTGCCTTGGCCTTCCAAAGTGCTGGGATTGCAGGCATGAACCACTGCACTCAGCCAAATTTTTATTATTTTAAATGTGTTAAAATGTGTTTTATGACCCAGAATGTGATTTATCTTGGTATATGTTCCACAGAATCTAGGAAAGAATGTGAATTCTGCTATTATTGAATAAAGTAGTCTCCTTTGTTAGTATATCAATTGATGTTTAGTGGCTATTCTAAAGTTCATAACATACATTTACAACCTGTCCAATTCCACTTTCAGATAACACAATCCTGTTTCATGAATAGTGCAAGTTCCCTATTGTAACAAAACACTCCTAATTATTTCCTCTCATTTTTGTGTGATTACTGTCATTTATTTTACTTACACATAAACTATAATATTTCAATAAATTATTGCTATTATTATTTTGAAAAAATTGTTATCTGCTATATCAATTAATAAGAAAAATAAACATTTTCATTCATCTACACTTATTCCTTCTCTAATGCTCTTTCTTTATGTAGATCCACATTTATAATATATATATTTTTTCTTTCTCAAACTCTTCCTTATACAATTTTTTTGAGCAAAGCAGGTCTACTGGATACAAATTTCCCAATTTAGTTTGTGTGGAAAAGTCTTATTTCTCCTTCACTTTTGAAGGACAATTTTGTGGGCTATAGAATTCTATTTGGTGAGTTTTTTTTTCTTCTCACTACTAAATATTTCACCCCACTATTCTTGTTTGCATGAATTCTGAGAAAAAGTTGAATATAATTCTAATTTTTGTTCTTCTATGTTTATCTCTGGTTTCTTTTAAGGTTCTTTTCTTTATCTTAGATTTTCTATAGTTTGAATAGGATATGTATAGTTGTAGTTTGTTTTTGGCATTTTTTCTTCTTGGTGTTCTCCACACTTCCTGGACCTGTGATTTGATGCCTGACTTTAATTTGGGGAAAATTCTCAGTCATTATTGATAGTAACATGCTTCGTTCTTTCCCTCTTCATTTTTTTGTTCTTCTCTTTTACATATACCTTTTATAGTTGTCTCACGCTTCTTGGAAATTTTGTTATGGCTTTTTTTTTCAATATTTTTTATTTGATTTTCAGTTTTTGAAGTTTCTATTGATATATCCTCAATCTCAAGAATTCTTTCCTCAACCATGTCCTGTGTACTTATTAGTCCTTAATGGCATTCTTCATTTCTATTACAGTGTTGTTGTTGTCGTTTTTCTGTAGCATTTATTTTTTATTATTTCTTGGAATTGTCATTTCCTGGCTTGCATTACCCATCTATTCTTGTGTGTTGTCTTAGCATAGTTGTGACTGTTGTTAAATTAATGGTATTATGATTTCAACATCTCTGCCATATTTGAGTTTGATTTTGTCTTTTCAACTATGCTTTGTCTTTTAGTGTGCCTTCCAATATTTTGTTGAGAGACAAGCATAATGTGCTAGTGAAAGAAACTCAGTAAGTGGTCATGTGACAGTAAAGGGCCAGGGGAGGTGAAGCATTCCACAGTACTATGAGTGAGCTCTTTCAGTGAGCTTGTACCTCTGGACTGTGAACTTTACAAGTGCCTCTCATTTTACCTTTCCCTCACCTTAAATGGGACAGGATGGCTGACGAGTGCTGGAACTGAGTATTCCCCTTTTCTTCTGTAGAAGATTAAGAGAGAGCTGGAATCTCGTACTTCTCTTCCCTTTATGTAAGGCTAGAGCTAGCTGGATGAGGGTTCAGTTCAGCTAGACTTGCCTACTTCAGTTAGCCTCTGACAAAATCTCAGTAGTTCGGGCTCTGATAAAATGGTTTCTCTTGATTACAGGCTTTGTTAGGAAAAACAGTATACTCTGGTATATTTCAAGTTGATGACTTTAAAAGCTGGGCAGGGCAGCTCATGCCCATAATCCCAGCAATTTTGGAGGCCAGAGTGAGAGGATCACTCGAGGCCAGCAGTTTAAGACCAGCATGACAAAAAAGTGAGACCCGCCTCTACAAAAAATTTTAAAATTAGCCAGGCATGATGGAACTACTCAGGAGACTGAGGCAGGAGGACCTCTTGAGACCAGGAATTTGAGGTTATGGTGAGCTCAGCTAGAGCTTGTCTTTATTAAATAAATAAATAAATAAAATGTAGATAGATAGATATGGATATATTACTTTATCTGTCCATCTGCCAGAAGCCCAAGGGAATTTTCCTCTGATAGTCACTGTGAGGACCTAGTAGAACTCCAGGAAGTAAAACTCACAAAAGTGTAGGGCCTTCTGGAGTTTTTGATTCTCAAACCTTCCAGCAATTGATCAATTACAATTCAGGTTTTCTTACCAGGGTACTGTTTCTCATGGAGGCTTAGCCTATGCATTTCTGCTCTTCTCTGTATGGACTTTCGAATATTTGGGGTAGTGGTTTGCCTAGTCACTTCACTTCTTTGACAGTTCTATGAGTGTTGATTTTTTTCAGTTTGTTCATATTTTTACTTGTTAGGATGAAGTGGCAACTTCCAAGCTTCTTTACATGCCAGGTCAGAAACTGAAAGTCCTACGGTTAATATTTTGTGGATAGGTCTGTTCTCACCCTGCCCACTCCAGTTCACCCAGTTCACATTCTCTTGCCTCTCCTTCTCTCTTTGCGAGATTTCTAAGTCCAACACAAAGATTATATTCAATCTAGTCTAGGTCATGTGAATATGACAAACAATCATGTAACAATGGGAAAAAAAGAGAAATCCATCAAGGAATTAAGGTATTTTAGAAAAAAAATATCAGTTTTTTTGCAAAACTTAGAAATAGATTTTGGGTGTTTTTCATTGGTTTATTTGAAAGAAATTATTTTAATTTTAAAAAGTGTATGCTTTTGTTTATAGCCTCAAAACTATTATGAGTAGCTGGTAATGGGTAGGCAATCAGAATTTACTACAGAACAAAAGCAGACAACTTTTATAAGTAGCATTTCTGCCCTTCAAGGAACAGATATACTCAGTTGCACAACCTTGCTAAATATCTCTTAAGAATAACTCTGATGCAAAATGACAAAACTCTTTGTTCAACCAGCACGTCATAAATGAATAGGACACGGGGCAATCTCCACTCTCTAAGTGAACCCCTAAACCCACCAAAGTAGGAAGGAAAGAAATGGAAAGGGGCTCCTCACCTGACATAATAGATCTGAACAACCTTTCATGTCTTAGTGGTTAAAACCCTGTTCAAAGAAATGTCTCTCTTTAAAATGTTCATTTATAAGTTAAATATTGTACACAAAGAAAAGTTTATTTGGAATTTTGAATATTAAGAGTCTTTATTGTTCATTTTCTTTTAACTCACATGAATGGTTCATCCCTTCAACTACTACATATTTTAATCTTTTTCAATATATTCATGAAACTTAAATCTAAACTGAGCACTGCAATGTGAATGTTTAAGAACATTGTAACATTAAACACAAAATCTGTCTGGCAATTTTCCCAGCACCTTAGAAAAAAATAAGTTGACAAAAATTCAAGCAGCAGAAGGGGGCAGTAAAACTCAACAGAATGCTCTGGGTAATTTTTAATATTCTTTTGCTCTTCATACAGAGAATTTTCCAACAAACTTCAGAGGTTAATAAAAAATGTTGAACGGCAGATACACATATTTGCTTCAAATATACACAGAAACACTGAATATGTACAAACATGAGAGCTATAATTGTTACATCATCAAAACCTGATTTTTTATGGTGCACAATAATCATAGTACTTTTCCATATAAAACAGGTTTAGCCATCTTAATTTACTTTGGGACATTTAATATCTTTTCATGACCAGCATCCCAAAATGGACTTATCTATTTTATTTTAGTGTCTCAGACTTGTTAGTATTTTTTAATAGATTATGTAATATTTTTTCCTTAAGCCCATATTTGGACTTCTTTTCAAAACTGTGTCTATCCTTAAAGTCTCAGTTTCTCCCTGAATTCTTCTCTGATTTATAGGTACATTGAATTCTCTTCACTCTATCCTGTAGTATAAGTTAGATTAAACAAAGTAATTTGAACAAATAGATATTTTTTAATTGAATTTCCACTATGAGACAGAGTTCAAATCCTTTGAGTTTCAAGTAGTTTAAATATGATTATTCTTCATGCCCTGTGTTTTCCTCACATTTGAATTCAGAATCTCTTTACAAACAACAGAACACACTTCTATACAAAGTAGGTATACAATTAATATCTGATAAGGATAATGATGATGATGGCTTCAAAATAAATTCAGGATTATAATGCACATGACATCTAACCTAAGCTAGAATTAGTAGCTCTAACTATAAATTTAACTTACTCATTTAAAATGAAACAGAAAATTGAATGTATTAAAAAGAAAATTATCATGTTCTTAGTTAAAAATTCATGTAGGACTCAATACAATAAATGGGAGTGCCCCAAATGGAATGATTAAATATGACCAGAGGAGATAAAGGTTTACTAGATAAGATGGAATTTTAGCCACTTGTGACTTATGTAGATCAGATGTGTACATTAAGCAAAATGGTTTTAAAAAAATCCAAGTGAGTATCTTTTTTTTATTTTTTTCTGTAAGACCTACAAATTGAGGTTCTGGTGTAGCTTTATTTCAGGTTTTATACCATCCTTTTCCTTTAATGCTAAGAAGCTATGCCTTAACTGAATTTTCTATTCAGTTTCACTTCTTTGCTGCAATTTTTTTTCTTATATTTACCCTCACATGCCCTCACATTCATGTATTCACTTGCCCACCACTAAAGACAGATATTAAACAAAAGCAAAAGAAAATGAAATTCAAACTGTCAAAATCTCCCCCCCATCTAATTAATTCCTCATCAAACTCTGTTCCTAACTGAGAACAGAAAATTAGCCCTAATAAACCCAGATCATTGAAAGGCAAATGCAATGTTGTATTTTGATCTATCTTGGAAAAGTGGTCGGAAAAGACAAAAAAGGAAACTTTTGAACTCTAATTTCTTTTATTGGTATCTCCTGAGAAGGACCAGTGGCCGAAATGGTGAACACCACGCAACAGTGAAAGAAATGCATTAAGGCTGACGTTTTAGACATTTAGCGCCGCTGCCTCCCTTGCCCAGCGGAAGACAGGAAACTTTATACTGGTGATCCTGGAATTCGAATTAACTATTTACCAGGTAACAGTTTAGGAGCAGTATTGCGGAAGAAAATTTACCTTTTTTTCCGCTCCAAGAAACAAGGTGAGGGTGATGGTGCGGAGAATAGTATTTTTTATGTATTTATTTCTTTAGACACCAGGTCACGCCCGGTCTCCCAAGCTGGAGTGCGGTGACTCCACCATAGCGCTCTGCAACCTCGAACCTCTGGCCTGAAGCGATCCTTCCGCAACAGCCTCACCAAGATCTGGGATTACAGGCACACAACACCACGCCCGGCTGGAGAACAGGATTTCTTACATTAATTAGCAAACTAAACGTTAAGAAAGAGTAAAGGTGCGTGTGTGTGTGCTGCACATACAGAAGGTTAAGAGTCATCACTAAAACGTGCGTGTCAGCCGTCCTTGGCATTACCCGGGTGGGTCTCGACTGTGTCTCCGAGCCAACCGCCCCCGCCACGACTCCCACCGCGCGCCCCCAAGCCGTAGAGACCGGCGCGCGCGGGGATTCCCTGCGCTGTGGGATTTCGGGGCCGCCGGGTTTCCAGAGAGCAAGCCAAGCGTCCCTCCTCTCTCCTCGGTGTCCCTCCCCGGGGGACCAGCCCGGGCGCCGGCTCTCAGCAGCGCTGGGTCAAAGACCGGGAGAGAGGAAGGGAATCTGGCGGAAA
Organism: Tarsius wallacei; assembly: GCA_963574415.1. NCBI lineage: Eukaryota > Metazoa > Chordata > Mammalia > Primates > Tarsiidae > Tarsius > Tarsius wallacei. Next base: position 8,206 of record CAUYQG010183960.1, read on the forward strand.
CCTGGACGCTGGGGGCGGAGGGACCCGGGAGGGGAAGGGTGGAGCAGAGGGGAGGAGGGACGGCCCGCTTTGCACGCACCTTGGGGCAGCTTCCCGGGTTTCCGATTTTCTCGTCTGCTTGCGGGGAAGAAAAAAAAAAATCCTGCTCCCACTTGGGCTTACGCAATGTTTCATGGGGAGGGGGTTAGGGCGGAAAGAAGCCGTCATGCCGTCACATGGGCTTGGTTTCCAGACATAAAAGGAAGGTTCTCTCCGTTAGCGTCCAGTTGTCAAACGACTTGCAGCAGCGTCGGGAGCGCCCTCGGACTCAGCAGCGCCGCCCTCCGCTCTCCGGCTAGACTCCCGCAGACGCAGCGCCTCCGCCCGCCACGCGCCCGGCCACCGCGATGCTCGCCCGCGCCCTGCTGCTCAGCGCGGTCTTGGCGCTTAGCCACGCAGGTGGGTACCTGGCTCGGCGCACGGGGCACTCCCCGCTGCCACGCACGCGGGCATAGCTTCCACTCTGAGCTCCCGGGTCCATCCTGGTGCCGAGACCACTCTCCCAATCGAGAAACTGCGTGGCTTGGGGAAGAGCTTGGACCACCGGAGTCCCGAAGAACTCGGTGGATACTCCGTCCTTGCCACAGGCTCTGGTCATCAGGAACCGGTTGTTCTTTAACCGGTCTGAGACTCACTCTCATCTGCTAAAGGGAGAGTGGTACTGATTTGCAGATTGACATTATGATAAATAGAATCTGATCCATATATGTGAATATTTGCGTGGCAAACCTCCTGGTATTGAATAGAAGTTGTTTTAAAAACTCTAGTCAGTGCTTTCCCCCTAGAAAAGCCCAGAATTACTTCTTAAGGTAAGCAAAATGTTTTGAAATTTTTCCTACATTTTGATTAATGTACTGGATCTATACATCTTAATTTTGAAAATGCTGTTTATTCGGGCTTTAAAATGCTAATTTGAACAGACAAAAACGTGCTAAGAAAAAGCTTAGTAATATGATTTACTAAGTCGAATATAGTTTCACCCATATTTAGAATAGGAAGTTTGAATTTCTATGTTTTAACTATTCTGCGAGGCAGGTTTTTTAAAAAAAATTATTTTCTTGACTATCTGTATATTTCCCGAATTTATCATTGTACAGTTGACCCATAGTTAGTAAAACAATTGAATGTTTAAGTTAAGACTCAGACACTGAGGAATGATTTACATGCTGTTCTTACTTTTCTTGTAGCAAATCCTTGCTGTTCCAACCCATGTCAAAACCAAGGTGTGTGTATGAGTGTAGGATTCGATCAGTATAAGTGCGATTGTACCCGGACAGGATTCTACGGTGAAAATTGTTCAACACGTAAGTTACCCTCAGGTGTCATCATTTGGAATGGGGTTGAATATAGTTATCATTTTGCAGATTTGTGTCTTAGAGCGAGCCCATTAACTTCTCCCTCCTTTGCTTCCTCTTCTTGCAGCTGAACTTCTGACAAGAATAAAATTACTCCTAAAACCCACTCCAAACACAGTGCACTACATACTTACCCACTTCAAGGGAGTCTGGAACATCGTCAATAACATTCCCTTCCTTCGAAATGCAATTATGAGATATGTGTTGACATGTAAGTACAATTCTTTCTAAGGTTTTTAGCTTCCTCAAAGAAAAACGTGCTTTATAATCCTGTAGCTTACTTAGCCTATTTCCAAGCTTGTCAAAAGAACTTGAAATATACATTTTTTTAGTTTGCCTTCTATTTTAATGGCCCAAAATACTGACATTTAGTACCATCCCATTCATACAGTCAGAATTCTACTCACAACTCTGCATATCTTTTCTAACCTGCACTGTTCTGGCCAATTTGCAGGGAGCATATGGTCCAGTTGTTTATTGAATGCCCATGGGCCACAGAATTGTTCTGAACATGTAGCACCCGTTAATAAATGTTAATTTGGATTTGAATAGGAAGAAAATCACTTTCTGTAATTCTACAGTGTCATGCCCAGCCATTTCTGTCATAGGCCTCTTGAGTAGTGAGTAGATGGTTACCTGAAAAATTAGGATTGCTAGATCATAATTATCATGTGTAAAGTGTATATATTTTATTAAAGATGCAGTTTAAGTGACAGATTTTAAAACACAGTTGTTTTAAAATGAGTATCTTTGATTGTTGGAATTAAGTTCAATCTCTAATGCCACTTTCCACATTTTATAATAAAAACAATCACTGGTGTGTTTTACATGTGGGAACAAATGAAGCATTTTTTTTTCCTTGAATATTTCAGCCAGAACAAATGTGATTGAGACTCTACCAACTTACAATGTGCACTATGGCTACAAAAACTGGGAGACCTTCTCCAACCTCTCCTATTATACCAGAGTCCTTCCTCCTGTGCCTGAGGACTGCCCAACTCCCATGGGTGTGAAAGGTGAGTGAGACAAAGCCATCAGAGATGTACGCACTGCAAGAGGGATTGGATTACTCCCTAAGAAATCTGGCCTCAGGCTATCTTTATTTGTTAACAAAGGTAGTTGTTTTCCTTTATTGTGGATATCTATGGATATTTGTTTAAAATATGAAGCTATGTAAACTATTCCGTGAAAGTAAATGAGCATCTTGGCATGTCTTATTATTTTCAAATTTTTCATGAAAACTGAATTAATACCAATTAAAATAGATAAAATTATTCAGTAAGAAGTTATTCGCCCATATCCTAGCACTGTCATTTACATTATGATCCTATTCACAATTGTACATATCTTATAAATGAAGAATTCCTGGTACATTGACAGTCATTGTCTGCCTTCTTGAATATATAGATGGATTCTTAACTTAGTTTTCTCATTTTTCAGGGAAGAAGCAGCTTCCAGATTCAAAAGAGGTTGTGGAAAAATTTCTTCTAAGAAGAGAGTTCATCCCTGATCCCCAAGGCACAAATATGATGTTTGCATTCTTTGCCCAGCACTTCACGCATCAGTTTTTCAAGACAGATCATAAGCGAGGACCAGCTTTCACCAAAGGACTGGGCCATGGGGTAAGACAGAGTTAAATCAGAATTATAGCAAGTCATAGTGACATGCTAACATTTAAACTAGGTAGGTAGATAGGTAATAATTCACCCTCTTTTAAAAGAAAGTCTTATCTTCTATTTTAATTCACTGGTTTAGTAAAAATATATGCAGAGATATGTACACACACATATATACATTCATATACATATATATACAGATATTATTATTTGTAATTTGTCTCCTATAGTTTTAGTTTAAAATATTAGCACTCCAAGATGTACTCTGATTATGCTGCTTTCAATAGTATAAGGTGAGATTTTTGCGGCATTATTATATTTTGAATGTCAGTAACATAGCTTCAATTTATTGATTTTTTGTAAAGAGTACCTTTTCTTATACTTTTTAAAGAATTACCATATGTTTATAGTGAAGTATATGCAATACTATAAGCACCCTGTAGTATACTAATTCCTTTAAACACAGACATATATAGGTTTGTAGCTTTAGTAATTTGTAATTAGTGTGTAGTATATAGTAATTAATATGTAGTAATTAGTAATTTGTAGCTATAAAAAAGTACGTCTTACTGAAAAATTTTAAAGAATGATAAATCATCAAATTATTTAGTGATAAAATATATGATAGACACTGTATATAAAAACAACTTCAACAGCAGCAAATTAAAATTTTTCATCATTTTCTAGGTGGACTTAAGTCATATTTATGGGGAAACTCTAGACAGACAACATAAACTGCGTCTTTTCAAGGATGGAAAAATGAAATATCAGGTATGTTTCTTTTGAATATTAAAGAATTAGCTGTGACTTACCACTTGCACTTATATTTTAAAATCCCTAAAAATGTGTTTCTTAGCTGTTTCATTAACATTCATCTATTGTTGGTATTTTCTAGATAATTGACGGAGAGGTGTATCCTCCCACAGTCAAAGATACTCAGGCTGAAATGATCTATCCCCCTCATGTCCCTGAACACATGCGGTTTGCTGTGGGGCAGGAGGTCTTTGGGCTGGTGCCTGGTCTGATGATGTATGCCACAATCTGGCTGCGGGAACACAACAGAGTGTGCGATGTGCTCAAACAGGAACATCCAGAATGGGATGATGAGCGGTTGTTCCAGACATCCAGGCTAATACTGATAGGTAAGCAAGAAGAGATAATAATTTAAATCAGACCCTTTCCCCAGAGAAAAACGAAGTAATTTTGAGTCACTTACGGCATGTGGCAAACGAAAAATCACACACTCTATATTAATTCAGTCTGTGAGTGTGACAGGTAATATAATAACCTTTTGTTTTGAAATTAACAAGGGGAAAAGAAATGATGAAATAGCTAACTAGCAAAATTACCTTTTAATTACTTAGAATGTTGTGATAAAAAGAATTAATATTTCAATTATTTATTACGTACAATCAGGAGAAACTATTAAGATTGTCATTGAAGACTATGTACAACACTTGAGCGGCTATCACTTCAAACTGAAGTTTGACCCAGAACTGCTCTTCAGCCAACAATTTCAGTACCAAAACCGTATTGCTGCTGAATTTAACACACTCTATCACTGGCATCCCCTTTTACCTGACACTTTTCAAATCGATGACCAGAAATACAACTATCAACAGTTCCTCTACAACAACTCGATATTATTGGAACATGGAGTTACCCAGTTTGTTGAATCATTCACCAGGCAAATTGCTGGCAGGGTAAGCATTATTATTAAAAAACTAATCAAAAGATTAGTCAGTATAACTTTAGAATTTGTCACAGAAGCTTTTTTTTTTTTAACTTATAAAAAAGAGTAATTACTTATATTACTAGAAATGATTATTGAAATAAGTCTGACTTTTCTTGAAAAGTCTAAACTTTTAGTCTACTGTTGTCAAACACATAGCAAATTATATTCCTACCTTAAAAATCGATATTTTCAAAAACTACCTATAGTCTTAAAGAAATAAATATTTCAAACTGGAATACCAGCATCATTTTTGTAGTTTAAAAAGGCAAATTAGTTCTAGACTACTGTCCCATTGAATTTTAAGCACAGCTCCTGTTGAAATGTATGTAAGCATTTGTCCAGTAAATAAAAATAGTCTCAACTGGAAGTGTCAGTCTTGCCTAATGGGTACCTGAGAAAAACTTTTAAAATAGAAATAGAAAATATGCCTAAAAATATTGTTTCGCAATAAAATCTATTTTTCACAGGTTGCTGGTGGTAGGAATGTTCCACTTGCAGTACAAAAAGTATCAAAGGCTTCAATCGACCAGAGCAGAGAGATGAAATACCAGTCTTTTAATGAGTACCGCAAACGCTTTATGCTGAAGCCTTATGAATCATTTGAAGAACTTACAGGTGAGAAATAGTTTCTAAACTTCTTGAAAGAATCACAGGTCAAATGGAAACAACAGAGAAATTGAAAGCAAATTGAGCAAAGGAGTAAAACTATTGTTTATTTTGTTGTTTTGCATTGGTTTTATCTCTGTCTTTATCACCTTCACAGGTGAGAAGGAAATGGCTGCAGAATTGGAAGCACTCTATGGTGACATTGATGCCATGGAGCTGTACCCTGCCCTTCTGGTAGAAAAGCCTCGTCCAGATGCCATATTTGGTGAGACCATGGTAGAACTTGGAGCACCGTTCTCCTTGAGAGGACTTATGGGTAATGCTATATGTTCTCCTGCCTACTGGAAGCCGAGCACTTTTGGTGGAGAAGTAGGTTTTAAAATCATCAACACTGCCTCGATTCAGTCTCTCATTTGCAATAACGTGAAAGGCTGTCCCTTTACTTCATTCAATGTTCCGGATCCGCAGCTCATCAAAGCAGTGACCATTAACGCAAGTGCTTCCCGCTCTGGACTGGATGACATCAACCCTACAGTGCTGCTAAAGGAACGTTCGTCTGAACTGTAGAAGTCTAATGACCGTATTTATTTATTTATATGAACCATGCCTTTTAACTTAATTATTTAATAATATTTATATGAAACTTCTTATGTGACTGTTATAACATCTTCTGTAACAGAAGTCAGTACTCTTGTTGCAGAGAAAGGAGTCATGCTTGTGAAGATTTTTGTGTCACTACTTTAAAGATCTTTTTTCAAGTTAAATAGGAAAAACAGTTTTCACTTTTTTATAAACCAGGAAAAATGAGTTTTCACATCTTTTACTTGAATTTCAGTTTATAATATAAGAAAAAGGATGTTTGAACACAAATACTGTTACAAGATGGCAAAATGCTGAAAGTTTCTATACTGTCAATATTTCCAATGTATCTTTCATGATGCATTAGAAGCAGCTAATGTTTGGAATTCTTAAGTATTTTGGGGCATCTTTCTGTCATCAAACAAACAAAAAGCCACAAGTACATTTTTAAATGAATGTCTAAATTGAACATTACCAATAATTTTTATTTTTTAAAAGCAGTATTGAAACAATAGTTTGAAATTTCAAAATTAATAAGGTAGAATCACTTTTCAAAAACTTCTTTTATTTCCTAAACTAAACTTGTACCTATATCAATAAAAGAGGCTGTCTTGGATTTGAATCTTTAAATTAGTATAAATTATATTACAATTGCTTGTTCAAATAGTTCATAAGAGATGTTGCTTTTTCACCAGGAATGGAAACTCCATTTACTGCAACTGTTAACAACTTCCTTTTAAATCAAAATGCCAAATATATAATGGTGGTGGAGCCACTGCAGACTTACCTTAAAATATTTTATGTTGAGAGATGACATAATTTGTTTATATGACTGGTAACAAGTAAAATCTACAGCAGCAAACAAGTCTACACTTAAAATAAGGAATAACAAAGAAGAAAAGCAAACTCATTCCAATTTGGGTTTAAACTTTTGAAAGAGACTTTATTTTATCCTTGTGCACTGCAGGTCTGTATTTTGCTATAAGGTTAATGAATGACTGTGCTATACTTGGATAACAGCCTGTTTTCTTAGATTTTCTGTTGTACAGTATGACTTAGTCCATATCACACTGCAAAAAGTAGCCATGACCTTATAAAATACCTCTTCAAAATGCAGAAATGCATTTCACACATGAATTTTGTCTGAATCTTGATAAGCCAATTCAGCATATGCATTTGAATCAAGCCTGGCTACTTGCATGCTGCTTCTTTTATGTTCTTTTAGCCATTTTGCTAAGAGAAAATCTCTTCTGATCACTTTATTTCTTCTGTTTTGATTTACTGGTTTTAAGATCAGAGATCGTCTTTCTTTGGACTCTGTATTTTCTTACCTGAACAAGTTTCCAGGAAAACCTCAACTCAGGACTACTATTTAGCTCCTCTTAAGAAAAATAATTGAAAAAAAAAAGGGTCCCTTAAAAAAAAAGTATACGCTTATTTTAAGTGCAAGGCAGAGAATTTTATTTATAGCATTTTAATTATCTGTAACCAAGGAACCTACAAAGACACTAGTGCCTCAGAAAGAACAGTAGGAGTTTTGTGACAGGAGGAATGTTACATTCCTATCTAATTATTGCCCTTTCTCAGTTAAAAACAAAACCAAACAATTTCTAAGTTCCCAGAAATAATAATGTCGATAATTATAATACTTTTTTTCCACATCTCATTGTCAGCTGACATTTAATGGTACTGTATATTACTTAATTTATTAAGAATTGTTATTTATGTCTTATTAGGACATTATTGTTATAAACTGTAATTAAGCCTACAATCGTTGATTTTTTTTTCATGATGTCTGAATCAATGAATCTTCTTTGGAATTACCTCTTTGAATTATAATGTCAGCAATCAAAAGAAGTGATTGTATTAAGATTTGTTAACAAATGTTTAGAAGCCAAACTCTGGTATGTTGAGATTGTTTAAGGTTAGAATTTTTGTGTTTAGGAGTGACCTCTATGCCAGCCCACAGGGAACACTGTCTCATTAGCCTGACCCTGCCATAAGACTGACCTTTTATACATTTGTGAAGGAACTGTTGATGCTTCATTAACTTATTCAGCCATAATTTATTGAGAAAATATTCTGTACAAAGCACTGTGGGTTTTAATATTTTTAAATCAAACACTGATTACAGATAATGTTAGTGTTTGTGCAAATGAAAAAATATGTCTTTAAAGAAAAGAGAAAATGAATAAATTTCATTAAAGAGAACTAACTCAGGATAATTTTTCTTTAAGATTTTATGTTTAGAAGTTTAAAGTTAATAAAGAAATAGTCAACATTAGAAATTTTTATATAAAAAATGATTAACTTCACTGGTTTTTCTGAAAGAAAAAAACTTGATTTGTTATTATCATCAACCTGCTGACTGAACCTGGGCATTTGGGTTGTGTATGTGAATGTTTCAGTGCCTCAGACAAATGTGTATTTAAATTATCTTATGTAAAATATAATTATTGAAATAAATGTCTGTTTATTTTTATACTATTTAAAAATTGACAAATCTTTTCTGAAAATAAATTTTGACTGTTTCTATATATACCTTTGTCATATGATGTATGATTTCTCTGAAGCATTATTTTTAAAGTCAGCTGTTATCTTGTGTTCTCCTATCTATTCAAACCTAAACTGAACCTTAATGTAATTATTTTGGCCTTAGTTATACAGAGGTTTTCTAGAGTCACCATTTATAATCTCTTATTCACTGCAACACTTTTAAAAGGACAAAAATACGCAAAACACAAAGAATAAGACAAGTGTTACTGAGGAGGTACAAAATTTTAAAAAAGGAAGTTCAAACAGGAAGAAATCATACCCAGTTGGACAAATCATTAATACTTGGCTACTATTGCTCCCCTACTCTCAATATTTTATTGGTAATTTCAATATCTACATGGATTGCACATTTAGCATCGCCCCTGGCCTTTCTTTTGCCTTCTCCATTCCAGTGGTGCCTTGTTCCACCATATTTCTCATAATTACACATGCCTTGATTTCATCATCATTCATTACTGTACCTCTTTAAAAATGTTGGTTTCTAGTATCTCCTAGCTCACCTTGAGTGCTCTCATTCCACCATCAAACTCTCAATTTCACTGAGCCTACTGATCCATCAACTCATCAATACACTTTTTATCACCACTTTTATCTTTTCATTTACTTCTTTATGCATCTAGTTCAGATTCCATTGTTCATCATTATAATCACTCCCTTGCTCCCTGCTTACTCTCTCTGTATTGTACCTAACTGGCACATCTTGATTAAATTCAGCCATTCTCCTAATCTGTTTTTTTTAAATTTAGCAGTAGCATTCATCACAAATGTCTATAGTCTCTACTGAAAGTCCTCCCCTCCCACTTGGCATGATTTGATAACCTCCTGGTCTTTTTCCACCTTCACAGAGTGTTATTACTTAGTCTTCTCTCTCTTTTCTAAAGTTTCTTCTCTTTTATCTATAAGTTGAAATGTCTTGATTCCTTTTTTCTCTGTCTGAACTCTTCCAGGTAAACACATTTATGCTGAAAATCTAAAATAATGATCACTCCCAAATGTATGTCTTCAGAACTAACCTCTAATTGTCATTTGACAACCTCTCCACCCAAAGTTGGAAATTTACTTATTTAACATTTTTTCCTCCCAGCGCCATATACCCCAAATAATAATTATTCAAAGTTAAAGACATCACTATCCCCCTAGGACTTAAAAAAAACCTCTTTCCTACGCTCCCATAGTCAATCCAACAGCAATCCTGTTGACTACAACCCACAAGCAAATTCTAAAACTGCCATCTTTTTCTCCAACTCCACTACTACCAACTTATCAATAACCTTTTAATTGGTGTTCTCTCTTAAATTCTTTCCTCAGTCAAAACCCTTCTCCTTATGGCAGCGAGAGTAGTGCTTTTTAAACATAAGTCATCATTTCTCTCTCATGTTTGAAATCTTCCAGTGGCTTCCTACTACAGGATGGATAAATATAAACTCTTTAGCCTATTCTATGAAGATATCAATAATATAGCCTCTACCTATCTGATCTCAATTACAACAATTCCCCATCTTTATTTATTATGTTCCAGACACATTGACTTTCTTGTGGTTTGCTCACTAGCAGTAATTCTAAAGCTGGTGTCAGTATTTAGAATGTTTCTTTTGCAGATATCTACATGGCTGGATCTTTTTCAACATCCACATCTCAGCTCAGATCTCCTCTCTTCAGAAAAATCTTCCCTAAACACTCGAAATAAAGCAACTACTAAGACAGTTTCATTTTCTTTGTACCATTTATTTCTATCTGACATTATCATGTTTGTTAGTTGGCTATCTGTTTCCTCTTTCTAGAATTTTATGTCTATGAAAGCAAGGACCTTGTCTGTATTGTTCACAGCTCACAGTCCTGACATTTAAAAGGCACTAAAAATATGATTAATGAATAAGAATAAGCTTCTTGAGACTCATGGAACATGTGGTCATTCTTGAAGAAAAAGTAAAGTCAGAAACATAGATAAAACAGAGATATTCATGGAAAAAATTTGGCAGTTTCTTCTACAACTAAAAATCCACCATGTGGTTTCTTTAATCCTCATCCAGACTGCCACAGTAGATCATCCCATGGTGGATACTCAACCCAAGCTGGAAAAATACAATTCTCTTTCCTAGGAATCTAGCAATTAGGATGGAGATTCTAGTTCAGTCTGACAATGTTACAGTCAGTGATTAAGTCTATATAATCTCATTGGTAAGTCAAAAAGTCTTCTCAACAAATGTTATAGGTATAGGAATGATTGAACACTCACATGAAAGGAAAGAATATCAATGATACTTCACAACACTCACAAGTTAATTCAAAAGGTTTGTGTATTTACACATAAAAGCTAGAAATATAAATATTCTTTAAAAAAATAGTATAAATTCCAGCTACTTAGAAGACTGAGGCGGAAGGATCGCCGGAGCCCAGCAGGTCGAGGCTGCGGTGGCCGGGAGCGGCCACTGCACTCCAGTCTGGGTGACAGAGTGAGACTCCAACTCAAAAAAAAAAAAAATAATAATTAGTATATCTTCATGAGCCTGGAGTAGGCAAAGAATTTTAGATAAAATTCAGAAAGCACTAATCATAGAAGAAAAAAGAACAAAGTGGATTTCATAAAATTGCTAATCAAAAGACTATATCAACAAACTGAATGAACAAGC
>CAUYQG010183961.1:0-53058 GCA_963574415.1 Tarsius wallacei
GCACTCCAGCCTGAATAACAGAGCAAGACTTTTCTCTTTAAAAAAAAAAAAATCATTGCCTTGTGGAATTTACAACGTGACAACGAAGGTAAAGCATTTAACATATTTCTGGGTACATTGTATTTATATATTCTCATAAACAAAAGCTATAAAACATTTTGATTACTATTAACAGCTGTCAAGTGATCAACAGAACAATGATAAAACATAGCCATGCCTCCCCTCCCCATAGCTGCAGTATATAGCTTCTCAAACTCTCTTTAATCAAAGCTCTAAGTATGTGTTTCCTGAGAAGACAGAATAAACTTGGGAGCACTGCCACACAGGACAGGACAGTATCCACTTGAATCTGACAAACAGCTGTGGATGAGAACTGGCCTCCAAGTAACTGGTAAGGCAAGTTCAACTCATCTCTCCTTGGTCATTTCTAAAGCTTTCAGGGAAGAAAAAAGAAACCACACAGAGAAAAATAAAAAATTCCAAGACTTCCTGGAACAAAGGAAAGAAACTCAGTGTCTTTTTAACCCAGGCACATGTAGAAACTTGATGGCCACATGGCTTCTATGGACAATTAGTCACATCTAGGAAGCTTTTAATATAATTTCCTTCATAAAGAGTAACTGGAGCTACAAAATGAAACCTCGAGAACATGGTGACATTACACAGGAAAGAACTGTGGATAAGCAGCCCAGTTTGAAAAAGGAGGCTTCAGGTCAACTGTGTTAAAGCCACGAAAATCTGAGTGGCTGGAGTAAAGATGCTAATCATGCTACAGTGATTCCACGGAAGCCTAACATTTTGTCTCCACATCCAAAGACAAACTGTATACAGTCAGGCTTAAGTCAGTGTAAACTATACTTCGGGACTTCATTCACTTGCCTAACAAGGGTAGATAGGCCACTTAAAGTGATGGGGATTCTACAGAAACAATCGGGTTGGAATGTAGGGACTCTGGTTTGACAAAGATCCAGAGGAACCAAGAGAGGAATCACAGTCAGGTGAGATACATATTTATAATTTCTAAAGGTTTCCCCCACCTGGTATAGGGGAGAATGTTTGAAAGAAAGACCACTGGGGGGGAAAAAGTCCTCAGTGGGGGAAAGAAAAAAGGAAAGAAAGACCACTGAGAAGACTTCGTGTGATTTTTTACATTCACAAAATGATATATCATATATGAACTGCTGGTACTCTGTAAGGCATCATCAAAAAATGCTGTCTTGGTAGTTCTGAGTGCTCAGTGAGAAAACCTTACAAGGAAAATGAGGATGGGGGAGGTGCCAGGAACTGCAAACCAAAGTGAAGATGTGTCCTGAGATGTTAACTTTGTGGCACTCCAAATAAAATTCTGGCATTATCTGGTAGGTATGCACATCCTATGAATCGACAATTCTCTTAGGACTCCAGGGCGTGTGTCTTGGAAGCTCCAGCACATTTGCTGTACATTGCGGTGGAAGAATGGCTACAGCATTGCTGAGTAGCCCCAAACCAGGACAAAAGTCCAACAGTAGAATGAATACACTGTTATATTCACATAGTGGAACACTAGATAGCAATGAAAATTGCCTATAGTATACAGTGCACAAATTCAATATTAATTGAAAGCCACAAGACAACACACTATGATTCCACTCGTAAAAGTTAAAAAACAGGCAAAAGAAATCCATGCATGCGTACCTAGTTGAGTATGCTGTAAGGGAAAGCAAGAGTGATTATCACAGAAGCCAGGCTAGGGAGAGAATAATAATGCTCAGAAAAGAACTCAGGGTACGGGTGGGGAAGTCCTAGGGTGCCGGCACGGCTCTTGTTTTTCTCTAGGTGTCTTATGAATTATCCTTTACACATGTATGTGGCATGCACGTTACTGCATATAATATATGGGAAGCCCTGGAGAGATTCGTGCCTCTAAGAGCTAAGGGCCCAGACTAGCCACCTGGCCTGTGAGGGAGCCAACTCAACACCCGGCCGCGGCCAGGGTCTGCGGGTCCTCGCACCAAGTTCCAGGGCGGAGCCGCCGGCGCCCGAGGAGGGACGACGGGCTCCCAGTCCGGCCAGGCCTGCCCCGAAGAGGGGACGTCCCCACACCGCCCCCACGCCCCCCCCGCCCCCTGGCGACACCGCACGGGAATTGGGCGGACTCAGCTCAGCACGGGTTCCCGAGAGAAGGCGGCGACCCCCCACCCGGAAGGGCCCCGGCGACCCCGCAGTCCCGCCCGCCGGAGCCCGGGGCCGAGGGGGCGTGGCCGCGCGGACGCCTGGGGCCGCGGCCGGGAGTGGGGGGGCGTACCTCACCGCGGGGAACTACCGCGCCCGGTCCCGGTGACAGGAGAGATTGTTTCCGGGATCGCTCCCGCCACCCCTCCCGGGTAACCACTAGCTGTCACTTTTTCAATTTAGAGTGCGGGCGCCGGCGCACGCGCACTGCCGGCCTTCAGCGAGGGAGCGAGCGACGGGCGGGGAGGCCCCGCAGCCACCAGGGCCGGGCGCGTGCACGCCGCCGCACGCCGCAAGCAGGCGTCGGGGGCGGGGCGGCCGGCGTCGGGGACGAGGTGGTGTCGCGGCTGCGCGCGGTGGTTTCTGGGCAGCGGCGCTAGCAGGGCCGCGGCTGTCTGGAGGGCGCGTGGGCGGCCGGGGCGGGGACGCGGACGGCGGGCGTAGCCGGAGTCGCGCGCGGTCCCGAGTGCGAGGAGGAGGAGGGGCGCTGGGGTGACGGTGCGGGAGCCGCTGCCAGCGCCGGGGAGAGTCGGAGCCGGGCCGAGGATTCTGCGTGGGGGCTGCCGCCCGGCGGGACAATGTTCAGCGTGGAATCACTGGAGCGGGTGGAGCTGTGTGAGAGCTTGCTCACTTGGGTATGTGGTGGCCGGCGGGTCGGGGACACCCTGTCCAGGTCCCCCTCGCTCGTCCCGGGGCCGGGGGCCGAGGGCGCCGGCGCCGTCACATCCGGGGCCTGGGACGGGTGGAGCCGGGACGCCGCGGCCGGCCGCGTCTACACCGCGGCGGTACCCGGAGCGGCGAGGAGCGGCTGGGCGGGGCAGGAGGCCAGGCCCGGGTCCGAGGGAAACCTGCCGGACGGAGGTGTCGGTGCTCTCGGGGTAGGGACGGGCCGGGGACGCTGGCGATGGGCGACGCTGTCCGCGCCGTGGTGTCCGCGGAGCGTCTCCCGCCCGGGACCCCGAGCCCGCGGCCGCCCCTCGCCTTTGTGTGGTGCCCGGGCGCGTGCCTGCCGGGAGCTGCGCTCTAGGGAGGGAGGACCGGAGAGGCCGGGACCAGCGCTGGCGCGCCGGACGCGGCGGGGCGACTGGAGAGGAAGCGAGGGGAGACCCCTGTCTGAGGTGGAAGTGTCAGTCAGTCTGGAAGGCGTTTAGGCGGAATGGACGTCGGACGTCTTGGGGCAACGTTGCGGGGTCTGATCTTAAACTATCAGGCGTCGTTCCACTTCCCTGGTTCGGAAGTGGATGCGTGTTGGGGTCTGTCGTCGCGGCGGTGGGGGGAGCTGCGTGCGGGGGCGCGGACGGACCAGGGTCGACCTGGCGCTGCTTTCCGGTGCGTTCGTCTTATTCATCGCTTAAACGTGTTCGATGTCGTTTACGGATACGTTTATGGAGGCGTCTCCAGCATCTGTGTTAATTTTGAAGGTGAAACTCAGATGTCAAGGAAATTCCTTTTCGTGATGCCTTGGGTTACAAGTTCAGGTCCTGGAGTGTAGACATCACTCCCTTTTGCAGGGGCCCTTTGCCAGAAGGGTGGGAAAGCATTGTCACAGGTTGTATGCAACAAACGTAATACAAATACAGTCCGAGCTTTTTATAATTTGGCTACGTCACGAAATAATTTATGTCTTCAGAAACATAGAACGTACACATTCTGTGTGTAGGTAGGGCTTGATATGTGCAGTAAGTTTTATATTAGGTCCTTTTTGGGATTTCAGATCGTCACTAAGGATGACAGGCTGATAGTTAACGTACAGCTTACAACACTGATTCCGCCTTCAGGCAAGGAGATGGATCTCACTGCTGTATCTCAGAAGAGAGAAAAACTGATGAGTTGCATAATGTGGCCAAGTTTGACTAGGCAAGGGAGAGATAAAGGAAATAATTACCACGTGCTTTGTTGCTGTGGAAGGAATAGATTTGGCAGAATCTGTAAACAGGCTGAGGAACTTCAGATTTGTGTTTTTGAGTCTGTACAAGTAGTCCCTTAA
The DNA here is from genome assembly GCA_963574415.1 of Tarsius wallacei. Classification (NCBI taxonomy): domain Eukaryota; kingdom Metazoa; phylum Chordata; class Mammalia; order Primates; family Tarsiidae; genus Tarsius; species Tarsius wallacei. Next base: position 4,199 of record CAUYQG010183961.1, read on the forward strand.
TGTTAGAAAAGCAAGGAGGTAAAGATGAGAAAGCTAATTGAATCTGAAAGTAGGGCTACATTGTTTAGAAAAAGAATCATGCGAATTAAGAGGTGCACAGACGGTCCTTGACCTATGTCAAGTAAATCTGTTGTAAGTTGCAAATATCATGTCAAAAATGCCTGTAATATACCTAGCCTGTTGACCATCATAGCCTAGCCTACCTTAAACGTGCTCACAACACTTACATTAGCCTACAGTTGGGCAAAATCATCTAACACGAAACCTATTTTATAGTAAAGTGTGGACTTTCTCATAAAATTTATTCAATACTGTACTGAAAGTGAAAAATGGTTGTATGGGTACTTGGAGTACAGTGTCTACAGAATGTGTTTTTCTTTCACATCATCATAAAGTTGAAAACTCGTGCTTCAGATCATCCTGAGAACATCTGCAAAAAGATGGTAGTGCAGTTATTTGAGCAATGCTGGTAAAAAATATATAGTATAAAATTATGGAGGGAAGTTTGAAGGGCCACTAGCAGAACTTGACAACATTAGAAAATATAGAAGCTATCCAGGCCTGATGGCTCATGCCTGTAATCCTAGCACTTTGGAAGGTGGAGGTGAGAGGATTGCCTGAGTCCAGGGGTTCGAGACCATCCTGGGCAACTTGACAAGACCCCGTCTCTACAATAAATAAAAAAATTAGCCAGGTGTGGTGCCGCACACCTATAATTTCAGCTACTTGGAAGGCTGAGGCGGAAGGATCACCTAAGCCCACCAGGTTGCGGCTACAGTGGCCGTGAGCGTACCACTGCACTGCATCCTGGGTGACAGAGTGAGATTCCAATTCAAAAAAGAAAGAAAAATATAGAAGCTGATAAAATGTCAAGAAAACTGGTATGGCTGGGCGTGGTGGCTCATGCCTGTAATCCCAAAACTTTGGGAGGTCTAGGCAGGAGGATTGCTGGAGCCCATGAGTTAGAGACCCCTGTTTCTACCAAAAAAAAAAAAAAAAAAAAATGTTAAAATTAGCAGGAATGGTGGGTACTTATAGTCAGTCTCAGCCACTTGGAAGTCTGAGGCAAGAGTATTGCTTGAGCCCAGGAGGTCAAGGCAACAGTGAGCCATGATCATGCCACTGCATTCCATCTTAGGTAACAGAGAGACCCTGTCTCTAAAAGGTAAAGAAAAAGAGAGAGAGGGAAAAAACAGGGTTAATCCACATTATTAGCTGCAGAGAGAGGGGTCAAGGAATATGGTATTGTAGAATAGGCTTTTTGAAATGTCGTTGGAAACCATATCAAGTAAAATTTCTGGGGAAGATAGGATTAGAGATTATCAGTGACAAAACTGGAGGGCAGTGTTCACACAAATATTTACAATTCTAAAATTTGGAAACATTTTGCAACATTGTGCATCTAAATGTTTCAAAATAAAGTTGTGTTTAAATGCTGGGTTTGTTCTCTTAGCTGTCATTATAAAAAGCAGAATTAACGTGTATATGAATGGTGTTTGAGGTGGCTACACATGTATGTTCAGTCTAGTAGTATCTCTCCTATCTGGAAACTAGATTAATGCAAACTCAGTTCCAAAACCAAATATAAGTGAAAACGTAGACAACACACTCCAAAGAAAGACTCTCATTTGGAATAATTTTCTCTTTTATATAAATTTGTCAGCTTGATTTTGTGGGGGGGTTTTGTACACAGTGGGCTAGAAGGTGACTGCCACACTTAGCAAAATACAGAAAACTGCCGGTGACAGAGAAGACTCAAGAGCTGGAAGTTTGGTGGGGTGATTCAGTTTTGGGGCTGACAACCTTATAAATTATCTATTTCTAGAACCTCCATGTTGAATTGTTGAAAATCATTTATAGCCCTAAGTATCAAATAAAAGTTTATTTTCACTATATAGCATTTTGTTTGAGATCGATCTGTAGAGTACATTTTAGAAATTCTTGCACTAGAAATGGGTAAAATAACAAAAGCTCGGGCACTTAAAGGGACGACTCCTAGTCACCTATGCATAACTTATTCTGTGGGACATCTCATTGCCTCTAATAACAGATAAATTACCAAGAAACCCCACTAGTCCAAGAACCATATGTACCAAATTCTTATTGAAAGAGGAATAGTTACAAAAAAAACTATCATCCGACCAATAGAAAACATCTTAAGCTTGAATTCCAACTCATAGTTTATGCAGCAAGCAAGTTCAGCAGGATGTGCTTGAAAATTTCCACTGTGCCTCTCCTCTCCACCCTCTGAGTCAATCTGCCCTGCCTATGACACCTGACAAAACTAATTTCTTGAACTGTTCATGAACCTCAATGAAAAGATAGCATTTTCCCAGGTTTGAGAGTCTGAAAAACAAGAATCTAGAATGCTACCAGGTAATGACAAGAATGGAGAAAGAGTCATCACATAGGCTTAGTATATTTCTGGGTAACCCAGCAATATTAACATATCATTATTTTCATTGCTTATTTGGCAGCCCATAAAATGCATACCAGTGTATGGAATTAGGGAGGATATAATTATCGTGGTCTCACCCTCATCCCATTCTTTCTCCTCTGCCTGACTTTGTTCTACCAACAATTTTTGACCACTGGTGGAAGAATAAAGAAGTCATCACTGATATATAAAAGTTATAGCACTTAAAAAAATTTTTTTTTTTTAGTTGGAGTCTCATTCCGTTGCCCAGGCTGGAGTGCAGTGGCATGCTCACAGCCACCCCAGCATCGACCTGCTGGGCTCAGGTGATCCTTCTCTCTCAACCTTTCAAATAGCTGGAACTACAAGTACATGCTACCACACCCAGCTAATTTTTTTATTTATTGTAGAGATGAGGTCTCGCCAAGTTGCCCAGGATGGTCTCGAACCCGTGGGCTAAGGCAGCCCACTCACCTCAGCCTCCCTAAGTTAAAAAAAATTTTTAATAGAGGATCAGAATAGCATGGTGATTAAAGGACAGGTTCTGACATTAGACCACCTGGATTCAAATCCTGATTTTTGTTTCATGCTAACTGTAAGTGACTTTGGCCAAGTAGCTTCACCTCTGCTTTTCATTGCATTCATACTTAACAATGCTTGCTAATGGCAGCAGTGGTTCTCATGCCTTAGTATTGACCAGCATCATCTAGAGAGCTTGCTGAGGCACCAATTACTAGGCCCCACACCCATTGTTTCTAATTCTGTAGATGTGGGCTGGACCTGAGGTTATGCATTTCTAAAAAGTTCCTAGACGATACCATCATTGGTGACCTGGGGACCACATTTTGAGAACCACTGCTCTAGAGCAGGGTTTGTTTCTTAACCTTATCACCATTAGACATTTGGGGCTGGATAATTATTTATTGTGGACACTGCCCTGTGCGTTACTTTCAATAGTAGCATCCCTTGCCTCTATTTGCTAGGTGCCAGTAGTACCCACCTAGTTGTTATAGCCAAACATGTCTCCTAGGGAGCAAAATCACCCCTAATTGTGAACCACTGCTCTACAGATAATACTTCCAGCTGATCTCATGTTTTACTCCTCTCATGCTTTTTGTTGGGGGTGGTGGTGAGGTGGAAATTGGGTGGTATTAGTAAAGTGTCGTGGAATTAAAAGAAAGGTTGACTCTTCAGGTAGAATCTCATGCTTTTGTGCAGTTAGATGCGCTTATCTTTCATTTTACTGTACTACTATCCTGAAATACTCCACAGATGTTGGGTCAGAGAACTGATAGGTGATAGATTTTTTTTTTTTTTTTAAGTTGGAGTCTCACTCCGTTGCCCAGGCTGGAGTGCAGTGGCATACTCACGGCCACAGTGTCGACCCGCTGGGCTCTGGCAGTCTTTCTGCCTCAGCCTTCCAAGTAGCCGGAACTACAGGCGTGCACTACCACACCCAGCTAATTTTTTATTTATTGTAGAGATGATGTCTTGCCGGGTTACCCAGGCTGGTCTCAAACCCACAGGCTCAGGCAATCCACTTGCCTCAGCCTCCCAAAGTGCTGGGATTACTGGCTGAGCCACAGAGGCTGGCCGGGTGATAGATTTTTTAAAAATTGAGGTAGAATGCGTATACTGGTGAAGCACAGTGGCTTACACATATAATCTCAGCACTTTGGGAGGCTGAGGCAGGAGGATCATTTGAGCCCAGGAGTTTGAGATTAGCCTGGGCAACATAGTGAGACCTCGTCTCTATAAAAAAAAAAAAAAAAGCTGGTGTGATGGCACATGTCTGTAGTTCTGCCTACACCAAAGGCAGAGGATCACTTGAACTCAGGAATTCAAGGCTGCAGTGAGTTATGATTACATCACTGCAGCCTGGTGGTGACAAAGCTAGACTTTATCTCAAAATAACAACAATAATAATAATTTACATACTATAAGATGTATACTTTTAAAGTATACAATTCTTTCGTTTTTAGTATGTTCAAAAGATTTGCAGTCATCACAGCTATCTAATTCCAGGAACATTCCATCACTCCAGAAAAGAAACTAGTTTTCATTGGGATCTGCTTCACTTTCATCTCACAGCAGAGGTGGACATTTCTAGCCCTCATGAGCAACTGTGTGCCTTAAGGGTTAATGCAGAGAAAATAATTGAATAAAGCCCCACATTTTACAAATGAAGGTTTAGCTTTCTACAAGTCCCAAGAGAAAAAAACAGATCAAGTCTTACAACTAAATTACTTGCTTTCTTGAATTACTTACTATATTGAGGTTTTTTTGGTTTGTATTTTTATTGACCGGAGGCTGTTTTCTAATCTTACATCCATCTCTTTCATTTGGTAGTGCTCTAGATCAGAGGGTTCCAAATGCCAAATCAGTGCCCAACTTGTTAAAAATAGATTCCCAGCTTCTTACACACACACACATGCGCGCACGTGCACACACACACACACACACACACACACACACGAGACAGAGACACAGAGATTGAGATTCTGATTCAGTAGGGGGAGCCAAGAAGTGTGTATTTTCAAAATAAAAACGTTCTAGATGATTGTCATATACACTCACCCAGGTTTAGGGACTATTGCTTTGGTTTTTCAAAGTACCTAATATGCATTTGTCTTCTCATTCTTTCCTGAAACAACACACCCCACCATAAGATATTTTTTCCCCAGTCTTTACATGGAAAAACTGGTATTAAGAGAGTTGAAGCGACATGTTTAAGATTCCATGGCAAATTAGCAAACCTGGGTTTTAGAATTAGTTCATTTCATTCAAAGCAGCATTCACTGAAGACTTGTTCTGTGTCAAGCATTGTGCTAAGGTTGGAGATAAATTGAAACATGGTCCTCACTGCTGCCTCTCTTTTTCCTTCTAAACAAAACTATGAGAAAGAGATTTTTTTTTTTTAATGGACAATTAACCTAGCAACTGCGAAATAAAAGCAAGTGCTTATTTCTCTTAAATAATTACCACATTGCCAATGAGGAGGCAACTGGAGATAATATAGTGCTAAATTCAAAATCAGTTTTTGCAGATGATGTTTATTTGTTCCGTTTATTTGCTAATCATTTATTGAACCTCTACCATGTATTAGGTTAGCGTCAGTGGATGGTTTGAAAGGATACTCTTATCATTTTTCTTAAATAGACACCTAAGTAAAAACTGCTTGCTATGAGGATCTTTAAGATAATTCTCTTGGCTTCTACCACCAAAACCGACTCTACCCATAAGATTCTCTTATATGAAATATGAAGAAGTTACTGACTGTACTGTTAGTAGTTCTTTTTGAAAGATTTGATACGGTACAGACAAGTGGACACTTACCCACTGTTGGTAAGAGAATAGATTGCTATAGCACTTATTAAGGGCAGTTTTATCAAAAACCTTAAAATGTGCATACATTTTGACTCAACAATTTTCTTTCTTAACCCAATAAGTAAAAATATATGTGATGACACATGGTCACATTAATGCTATTCCCAGTGTTCCCATTGTCACTACCCAGTTTATCCTCATCTTTGTTAGTATATAAACCTACTCAAATAGGCCTCCTCACCTCATTTTTTCCAACTCTTTCTTCATATTGCAGCCAGTGTGATATTTATACACTGCAAACCTCATGGTCTCATGCTCTTCCTTCAATTCCTTTGCTTACTTTACTCTTAGGATAAAGTCCACATGTGACTTATAAGGTTTTGCATGATAAATCATTCTTTTTTTTTTAAGAGACAGAATCTTGCTCTGTCACTCAGGCTATAGTGCAGTGGCACAATAGTTAATCACTGTAACCTTGAACTTCTGGACCCAAGCAATCCTTTCACCTTAGCCTCTTGAGTAGCTAGGACTACAGGTGCACACCACTATACTTGGCTAATTTTTCTGCTTTAATTTTTTTTGTACAAATGAGATCTCTAGGTATGTTGCCCAGGATAGTCTTGAGGATAGTCCTGGCTCCAAGTGATCCTCCAACCTCTGCCTCTTAGATTGCATCCCACTCTCACTTCTAATCTTGGAGCTTGCTGTTTGCACTTCCTATAATACTGTTTTGTTTCACTAAATTGTAAATTCTGTGAGATAATGGCCTATAGTTTATCCTCAGTGATTTATTTCCTTCTGAGGTATTGTGTGATTAAGTATGATTACTATTGGCGCAGCTTTATTTTCTTACTTTTATTTTTATTTTATTTTGTTTTTTTGAATTTGAGTCTCACTCCATCGCCCAGACTCCAGCCTCGAACTGCTGGGCTCCAGCGATCCTTTTGCCTCAAGTAACTGGAACTATAGGCACGTGCTACCACGCTCGGCTAATTTTTGATTTATTGTGGAGACGAGGTCTTGCCAAGTTGCCCAGGTGGGTTTTGAACCCGCAGTCTCAGACAATCCACTCGCTTCGGCCTCCCAAAGTGCTGGAATTACAGGCTGAGCCACTGAGCCCAGCCTATTTTCTTACTTATAGAGATAGTTTCTACTATTAGGAAATGTACTGCATTTTTGACCACATTATGTTGGCCAGTACAAAGTAAATTCTAGTTTAGAATATATTTGAAATAAAAATGAATAGAATATCTACCCTAGCCACACTTTGACTTATACATCTCTATAAAGATATTTTGGCTTCGAGTAACAGAAACCTCAACCTAACCAGGCTTAAGCAATTAAAAAATTTATGTCACATAGCCAGGAGGCATCAAGTTGTTTGGTTTTTACCTCAAGGATCTAGTTTTTATATTCCTCCTCTCTGCCTTTCTCCACATTGGTCTCATTGTTTGTGTTTTTTTTTTTTTTTTCCAGTTGAAGTCTCACTCTGTCGCCCAAGCTGGTGTGCAGTGGCATGCTCACAGCCACCACAACCTTGACCTTCTGGGCTCAGGTGATCCTTCCACCTCAGCCTTCTAAGTATCTAGAACTACAGGCGCTCACTACCACACCCAGCTATTTTTTGATTTATTGTAAAGGCAAGGTCTCACTAAGTTGCCCAGGCTGGTCTCTTGCCTCACCTCCCAAAGTGGGATTACAGGCTTGAGCCATGGCGCCCGGCCCACATTGGTCTCATCTTAAGATGGCTTCCTTCTACTGATAAGATGAGTGCTAGCAGTAATAGAGGCAGCACATTTAATATCAAGAGGAGATTGACTGTTCTTTCCCAGCAGCATCTCCTTCTATCTCTTTGGTCCAAATTGTCTTTGCCCTGTGTATCTTCAAGTGAGTCTCTTTCAGAGGGGATGAAGATACCGTGATTTTCTTAAACTGATCATATGTGAATAGAATGGATGCTGGGATGTCACCCAGCATTCACCACAATTTCTCGTTCGCCAGTGGGGAAAAATTAAAATAATTGTAGGAAATTTTCCCATAAGGGGAAAAAGTTTCCAACTGCTCTCCTTTTTAAAATTCATTCCAACTTCCAAGATGAGATAATTACAAAAATAAAAAAGCCCAAGAAATCATACAGATATAGGTAACTATAGAATCTCTTTTTCCCTTTTTTCCCCTTCAGATACAGACATTTAATGTGGATGCACCATGCCAGACTGTGGAAGATTTAACGAGTGGGGTTGTGATGGCCCAGGTTCTTCAAAAGATGTAAGAATAAATTGCTTATCTTTATGTATGTTCTTATGCATGGATATTTATTAGATTGAAACATGGATTAAAAAATAAAGAGTTTACATGAAACTTGTGTTGCATGTAGAACAAAAACTGTAAATAGCAGTTGTAATTTTGATGGTGTGTACTTTTTAGGTTTAGATTGGTTACAAGTTTCATTAGAGCTGTAATTATTATAATACTCTAATTATTTAAGCAGAATTATATGTTCTTATACTTTTTGGCATAAGCCTGGCAGAAATTTTTCATGTTAATGACCAGGTTTTATCATTATAGGAGAATCTAAAAATCTTACTTCCTTTTTAGGGTTTTACTCATCTGTCATCTTATCAGTGAGGTCTTCTCTGACCACCCACCCATATAAAATAGCAACAACCATTCTCTTACACTGTCCTTCTTAACCTTTTGTGTTCTGCTCAAAATGTAAGCCACTTGAATTTGGTTGTTCATTTATCTGACTCTCCCATGCCCCTGAAATACATACACACAGAATATAAGCACCCCACGTGGAGCCAGGGAGTTTGTTCACTGTTGTGTCCAGGAAAACTAGGAAAATGCGTGGTTTTTGGTTGAATCATATGAAATTGCTGTTCTTTATAGGTGAAAATAGTCAATACCAGCAATTTCTCCTGGTTCAGTCTGCATTATGGGTGCTCATGTTTGTTGAATGTCTAAAGGAATTAAATATTTGTTTGGAATGTATAAAAAAATACCTGTTTCATTTCTCCTAAATACTTTGAAAACATAATAGGTCTAAAACTTTTATTAAAATGAAAGATTATGTGTGAATTTTAGAAGTCTTTGGGTTTGGTGTGACATGGAGATACTTTTATATTTTGAAGCCCTGAACACTTGTCAACCTAATGATATTAAAGCATTCATATATGACTAGCTGGGATGTCCTGCATTTTTGTTGCAGATCAGTGTCATCATGAAGTGAATTCTTGGTGTTACTTACTTTGCGGTTAGCTACTTAGAGTTGCCCATTTGAGAAGTAGTTCAGTTGCCTGTATTTCAGGGAATCTTACCTGTTTATCTTTAATATTGAGGACACATGTTTGAAAACTATATATCTGGTGTTTACTTTCTTCTGTAACTTAAAATGCATTGCAAATTTCTGCAAGTGTACAACACAGGGTTTTGTTTTTTTTTTGATGGAGCTCGAGAAGGCTCATTTGAAATCTGGTCTGCCCTGGTTCTAGCACTCTGAGAAAAGTGATCTTGTCATTTTCATGGTCACTTCTGAGTGGTGCTCTAATAATTTTCAGCCTTCTGAAAATCTAGAGAATTTCATTGTCATTCTTAATAAAAATTATTTGTGGTTATGTGGCCTTAGCTAAGTGAACTTTCCCAGTATGTACCAATAAGTGAATTTTTTGCCTAAGCTTTGAGTAGGATTTCTATCACTTGAAGAAACTGGAAACTAGAAAGTATATGTATGTTGTTTTATCAAAACAAGACCTCAGGAACAAGACAAGGATGTCCACTCTAGCTACTTCTAGTCAACATAGGACTTGCTAGAACAATGAAGCAAGAAAAAGAAATAAAAGGCATCTGAATAGGAAAGGAGAAAGTAAAATTGTCACTGTTTTCTAACAATGTGATATTATAGGTAAAAAAAAAAATCAAAGATTCTGCAAAAAAAAAACCTGTTAGAATTAATAAATGAATATAGTAAAGTTACAGGATACAAAATCAACATACAAAGTAAGCATTGCTATATACTAACAATGAACTATCTGAAAAAGAAATTGAGAAAACAATTCCATTAATAAAAGCTACTAAAAAGTACTTACAAATAAATTTAACCAGATCTGTACATTGAAAACTATAAAACACTGATGAAAGAAATTGAAGAAATCACAAATAAATGGAAAGATATTTTGTGTTTATGGATTGAAAGAATTAATATTATCAAAATGTCTGTATTATCCAAAGTAATCTATAGATTCAGTGCAATCTTATCAAAATTCTGGTGACTTTTCTTTTTTTTTTTTTTTGAGTTGGAGTTTCCACTCTGTCTCCCAGGGTGGAATGCAGTTGCATGCTCATGGTTACTGCAGACTCAATCTGCTGGGCTTAGGCAATCCTTCCACTTCATTCAGCCTTCCAAGTGCTGGGATTACAGGTGTATCTTACCATGCCCAGCTAATTTTTTGATTTATTGTAGAGATGAGGCCTCACCATTTTGCCCAGACTGTCCTCACCATTTTGCCCAGACTGCTCAGGCAGTCCTCTCACCTCGGCTTCCCCAAATGCTGAAATTACAGGCTTGAGCCACCATACCCAGCCTGGTGTTTTTTATAGAAATAGAAAATTCTAAAATTCATATGGAACTACGAAAGGCTCTGAATAGACCCAGCAATTGTGAGCAAAAAGAACGAGTCTAGAGGAATCGCATTATCTGATTGTCAACTATATTGCAAAGCTATAATAACTAAAACAGCACAGTAGTAGTATAAAAATAGACACATTGACCAATGGATCAAAATAGAGAGTCCAAAAATGAACCGTCAGCTGATTTTCCACAATAGTGCCAAGAACACACAATAGGAAAAGGACAGTCTTTTCAATAAAGAATGTTGGGAAAGCTGGATATTCACATGTGGAAAAATGAAATTAGACCCTTGTCTCATGTCATATACAAAAATCAGCTCAAAAAGGATTAAAGGCTTAAACATAGCACCTGAAATTGTACAACTACTAAAAGAAAGCAGTGGAAAATCTTCTTGACTTTAGGCATTAATTTTTTAAATTATTTCTGCACAGCAAAGGAAAAAACTGTGAGAGAATAACTTACAGATTTTGCAAGCCATACATCTGATAAGGGGTTACTAGCCAAAATATACAAGGAATTCAAACATCTGAATAGCAAGAGAACAAATAACCTGATTTTACATGTGTAAAAGACCTGAATAGATGTTTCTCAGAAAATATATAGATGGCCAACAGGGACATGAGAGAATGCTCAACATCACAAATCACCAGGGAAATGCAAATTAAAACCCCAATAAAGTATCACCTCATACCTGTCAGAATGACTGTTATCAAAAAAATAAAAGGTAAGTGTTGGTAAGGCTGTGAAGAAAAGGAAACCCTTGTACACTGTTGTTAAATCAGTACAGCCATTGTGCAGAATTACAAAAAAAAACTAGAAATAGAATTACCATATGATCTAACAATTCTACTTTTGGGTATTTAGCCAAAGGATTTAGAATGGGTATATCAAAGAGATAATATTCACTCCCGTGTTAATTACAGCATTATTTTAAGACAGTCAAGTTATGGAATTGATATGTGTCTTATCAGCGGATAAACAAAATGTGGTGTGTGTATACACAATGGAATACTAGTCAGCCTTTAAAAAGAAGGAAATTTTGCCACTTGCAACAACGTGGGTGAACCTGGAGGACTTTATGCTAAGTGAAATACGGCAGGCACAGAAAGACAAATAGCATCTCACTTATATGTATAATCTAAAAAAAACTGAACTTACAGAAGCAGAAAGTAGAATGGTGGTTACCAGAGGCTGGAACATGGGAGGAATGGGGAGATAATAGTCAAAAGGTACTTAGTCAAGAGGGTCTCAATTTTTTGAAATTGATTGTGCAGCATGGTGACTATAGTTCATGTATATTTCAAAATTGCTAAGTGAGTAAATTTCAGGTGATCTTCCCACAAAAAATGATAAGTATTTGAGGTGATGGATGTTAATTAGCTTAATTTAATCAACCTACATTGTATACATATATGTCACTTTGTACCCCATACATATATACAATTATAATTTGTCAATTTACAGTGAAAAAAATTAATTGAAAAAAGAACAACATTGTAACATAGATTGTGTTCTGCAGTGTAGTTGTTTTAACTTACCCAAGTCTTGTAGGCATTTTTCTCATCAATATAGTTTTCTGTCCCCGCCTTCCCCAAATGTTTGCTTTTTTCCTCTTTCTTTTCGTTGAGATATGTCACATAGAAAAACATACTAAAAATGTGATAAGTTTGTGTATATGTGTGCATCTCCTTGTAACCACAACCCAGATTAAGATATAGAACATTTCTGGCACTCTGATGGCTCCCCTCATATATTCCTCCCTAGTTAATACCCCTTATGCCAAAGATAGCCATGACTCTGACTTCTACATCATTAATTAGTTTTGCCTGCCCTTAAACATCTTTTACATGGAATCATACAGTATGTACTTTTTTGTTTGTCTTCTTCAACGTAATACTGTGAAATTCATCTATATTGTATAATGACTACTTTGTTTTAAAAAGTTGTGTAATATACACAGCCTTACCAACATTCCATCATATCCCGCCCCCCCCCATCAGTTTTATTGAATGGCTACTTTGTGTCTGCCACTTCTGTTATTCTGTTACTAGAATGAGCCACACAGACATGGTGTCTACCCTCAGGGGGTTTATAACATGGGGAAGACATTTTAATTAACCATGGAAACAAAACTGGTGTTGTAACAAATGCTATGAAGAAGTACACAGTGTTATGTAAGTTTACAAGAAGCACGTTGAATTTAGTCTAGGAATTGATGAACGTTTTTACTTGAGTAAGTAAAGATAAATTTAACATGAAATTTAAATGGTTGGTAACAGATTTCTTAGCAGAGGAAAAAGCATATGCAGAGGCTCTGCAGAATAGTGGAATGTGGTGAGCACTGCTATGGGAAGAAGGGTGGCAATAGCTAAACAGATGGGGAGTATGGTACCAGATGAGGATGGAAAGGGAGATAGAGCCAGACCATGCAGAGCCCATGTCTTTATTCTAAGGGCTATGAGTAGCAATTGAGTTTTTTTTGTTTTTTTGGAGTCTTACTCTGTCACCCAGGCTAGAGTGCAGTGGCACTCTCATGGCCATCGCAACCTCAACCTGCTGGGCTCAGGCAATCCCTCAACCTCACCCTTCCAAATAGCAGGAACTACAGACACACGCCACCACACCCGGCTAAATTGTTTATTTATTGTAGAAACGAGGTCTCACCAAGATGCCCAGGCTTGTCTCGAACCCCAGGGCTCAGGCAGTCCTCTCATCTCAGCCTCCCAAAGTGCTGGGATTACGGGCATGAGCCAGTTGAGTTTTAAGGGTGTGGAGGATACATGGAGATTAACACAGTTGGATTTACATTTTGAAGATATTCTCGCTGGAGGTATAAAATGAATTAGAAGAGGCCAGGGTGATAAGGGTTGATTAGCTGGGAAGAAATTTGTAGAAATTCAAAAGAGAGATGATGGTACCTAAGAACAGGGAGTGCTGAAGATACGTGGATAGACCGAAAATGTTATATAAAATCAGCAGATTTTGATGATATGGGGGTGGTGATAAAAGAGAGGTGTCAAAGTTGATCTTTAAGTTTTTGGCTTAAGCAATTACTCAGAAGAGGGTATAAACCACTGATGTAGGAACACTGAAAAATCCTGTCTGCTTTGGAGGGAATCTGGGTATAACTTGAGTGTATGGTTGGGGGCCATTGAGTCTGACTGGTAGCAAGACATTAAGAGGAAATGCCAGACTGGCAGTTGACTGTACAGTCCTAGAGTTTAGAAGAGTAGATGCTTTGGGTATCTCTTAATTGAAGCCGTAAGTGTGGATTAAATCACCTAGGGGAGAGGATTGAGTAAGAAGACAAAAATATGTAGCCTGAACTTTGACCTTTAATTGTTGCTTAGAATATAGACCTTTAGAGGGACCAGAGGGATAGAAGGAAAGCTAGTTGAGTGTGGGTGTCAAGAAGATAATTTTACTGGAAATATCAGTCTAAATTTTTTAGTTAGAGTCTGTTGTCAAGACTGGAGTGTTGTGGCACACTCACAGCCACTGCAGCCTCAACCTGCTGGGCTTTGGCAGTCCTTCCACCTCAGCTTTCTAAGTAGCTGGAACCACAGGCACCACGCCCAGTTAATTATTAATTGTAGAGACAAGGTCTTGCCAAGTTGCCCAGTCTGGTCTCAAACCCCTGGGCTCAAGCAGTCCTCTTGCCTCAGCCTTCCAAAGTGCTGGGATTACAGGAATGAGCCATTGCACCCAACCAAGTCCTTTTCATTTTGTTTAAGCTGCTTGGAAGTGAAAAACTATATTATTTTATAGTTTTAGGTGAAATTTTATCAAATATGTATAGATCTAAGTATGCTTATTAGTATACTTTTATTTATTTATTTTTAGTTGGAGTCTCACTCTGTTGCCCAGACGAGTGCAGTGGTATGCTTGCGGACACCGCAACCACGACCTGCTGGGCTCAGGTAATCCTTCCACCTCAGCCTTCCAAGTAGCTGGACCTATAGGCACGTGCCATCATGCCCAGCTAATTTTTTAAAAATTTATTGTAGAAATGAGTTCTCATCAAGTTGTAGAGGCTGGTCTCTAATCCATGGGTTCAGGCAATCCTCTCACCTCAGCCTCCCAAAGTGCTGGGATTATAGGCATGAGCCTCCATGCCCAGCCTGGTTTTTTAAGTCATCTGCTTTTCCACTTCCAAAATTTTGTTGCTGTTGTCTTTTCTCTCCTTTTTTTTTTTTTTTTTTTTAAGGGTGGTAGTAGGTAGGGCAGGGGCAGAGTCTTACTCTGTTGTCCAGGCTAGAGTGTAGTTGCACAATCACGACTTCCACAGCCCCAATCTCCTAGACTCAGGTGAGCCTTCCACCTCAGCTTCCCAAGTGTGGAATACAGGTGCATGCTACCACACTCGGCTAATTTTTTAATTTTCTTGTAAAGATGAGGTCTCACTATGTTACCCAGGTCTCAAACTTCAGGGCTCAACCAATCCTCCCGCCTTGGCCTCCCAAATGCTGGGATTACAGGCGCTAGTCACTGTGCCTGATCATTCTCTCTCATGCTTTTTGTTTCTGTAGGTCCGTGTTTCCCACATAGCTTTTTAAAAAATTAGTAGACTTTGTTTTTTAGAGTTATTTTACATTCACAGCAAAATTGAGTGGAAAAGAGTTGCGTATGGGATGATGAAAACGTTCTGGAGATGTATAGTGGTGATTGTTATACGACAGTGTGAATGTACATGATGCCAGTGAACTTAAAAATAGTTAAAATGGCTGGGCTCGGTGGCTCAGCCTGTAATCCCGTGCCTTGGGAGGCTGAGGTGAGTGGATCGCCTGAGCCCACGGGTTCGAGACCCACCTGGGCAACTTGGTGAGACCTCATCTCTACAATAAATCAAAACATTAGCCGGGCATGGTAGCGCACGCCTGTAGTTCCAGCTCCTTGGAAGGCTGAGGTGGAAGGATCGCCGGAGCCCAGCAGGTCGAGACTGTGGTGGCCGGGAGCAGCCACTGCACTCCAGTCTGGGCGACGGAGTAAGACTCCAACTCAAAAAAAAAAAAAAGAAAGATCATCTGAGTCCAGCAGGTTGAGGCTGGAGTGGCTGTAACCATGCCACTGCACTCCAGCCTGGGTGACAGAGTAAGACTCCAACTCAAAAAAAAAAGAACACAAATATGGTGCTCAATGAGAGAATTAAGACAGTGAAAATGACCTAGGTTTTTCTGGGTTTTTTGTTTGTTTGTTTGTTTGTTTTGAGTTGGAGTCTCACTCTGTCGCCCAGACTGGAGTGCAGTGGCCGCTTCCGGCCACTGCAAACTGGACCTGCTGGGCTCTGACGATCCTTCCGCCCCAGCCTTCCAAGTAGCTGGAACTATAGGCGCGCACTACCACGCCCGACTAATTTTTGATTTACTGTAGAGATGAGGTCTCGCCAAGGTGCCCAGGCGGGTCTCGAACCCGTGGGCTCAGGCAATCCACTCACCTCAGCCTCCCAAGGCGCGGAATTACAGGCTGAGCCACCGAGCCCGGCTTGTTTTTTTGTTTTTGGAGTTGGAGTCTCACTTTGTCACTCAGGCTAGAGTGTAATGGCATGCTAACGGCCACCAAAGCCTCAGCTGCAGGGCTCAGGCAATCCTTCCGCCTCAGCCTTCCAAGCAGCTGGAACCACAGGCATGTGCCACCACGCCTGGCTAGATTTTTTATTTATTGTAGAGATGAGGTCTCGCCAAGTTGCCTGGGCTGGTCTCAACCCCCTGGGCTCAGGCAATCCTCTTGTCTCCATCTCTCAAAGTGCTGGGATTATAGGCGTGAGCCACCATGCTATGCTGAAAATGACCTAATTTTAAAGCAACCAGGGAAGTTATCTCTGAGGAAATAAGATTAAAGCTGAGAGTTCTGCCAGGCGCGGTGGCTCACACCTGTAATCCCAGAGCTTTGGGAAGCAGAGGCTGTTTGAGGCCATGGTTTGATTCCAGCCTGGGCAACATAGAGAGACCTCATCTCTATAATCAAAAAATTAGCCAGGCACACTTGTAGTTCCAGCTACTTGGAAGGCTGAGGCGGAAAGATTGCCTGAGCCCAGCAGGTTGAGGTGGCAGTGTCTGTGAGTGTGTCACTGCACTCCAGCCTGAGCGAAAGAGTAAGGCTCCAACTCAAAAAAACAAAAGAAAGCAAAAAAAAAAAAAAAAAAAAGCTGAGAGCTCAAGGTTAAAAAAGATAGTCACTGAAAGCAATCTGGAATGATGCCAAGAAGAAGGCACATTGTGTACAAAGTCTCCAGAAGTGGGGGGGACACACTGGGTGAACTCAATCTAGGAACTGAAGAATATCAGTGTGGTCAGAACAGCATCAGAGGGAGATAGAAAGGGATCAGACAGAACAGTGTTCTACAACCAAGGTTAAGAGTCAGAATGAAATCCAAAGTACAGTGAGATGAGATGCTATTAAAGAGTTCTAAGTAGGGGGAGCGACATGTTATTTGTGGTTATTTGAAAAAATATGTATATTTTTCTTTTCTATGATGGCACCACTGCACTCCAGCCTGGGAATATTTGAAAATATTTTAATGAAATATTTCAAACATGTAAAAAAAATGAACACTCGTGTACTAGCATTATCAAATCTAAGCACTATTACAAGATTCAGAATTGTTTATAATTAAAACATAAATGATATGCAACTAACGTTAAGAACTGTCTTTCCCCTAGCTTGGTTTTTTAATGTATCCAGCACAAATTCATCCCCATCCTCCCCAGCAGGGTCCTCAGATAGCATCAGGCTTTCCATCAAACCCGTTTTTCTGCAGAAGCTGCTCCAGCCTCCATCTGGCCTGCTCTGGGCCACATGCACTGTCCTCTCTGCCTCATGCACAGCCATCCATCTGGAAGCCCCGTTCCTTGCACTACCATCTGCCTCCCTCTTTCCCTGCTTTCCCCTCATCTTGGCAAACATTTCCAGTAATTTCCTCAGAAGGGAAATAACGACAAACCCTGAGGCACTGCATGTCTAAAAAAAGTCTTTAGCCTACCTTGACATTAATTGATAGTTTGCCAGAGTTTAGACTCCTAGGTTGGAAATAATTTTCCCTTAAGACTACTGAATAAAGCCAGGCTCGGTGGCTCAGCCTGTAATCCCCGCCTTGGGAGACTGAGGTGAGTGGATTGCCTGAGCCCGCGGGTTCGAGACCCGCCTGGGCAACTTGGCGAGACCTCATCTCTACAATAAATAAAAAAAAAAACTAGCTGGGCGTGGTAGCGTGCGCCTGTAGTTCCAGCTACTCGGAAGGCTGAGGCGAAAGGATCGCCGGAGCCCAGCAGGTTGAGGCTGCGGTGGCTGGGAGCGGCCACTGCACTCCAGTCTGGGCAACAGAGTGGGACTCCAACTCAAAAAAAAAAAAAAGACTACTGAATAGATTCCTCAATTGCTACCTGGCTTCCAGTGTTCTTTTGGGAGGACTGAAATAATTTCTTTTTTTTTTTCTTAAGAGATAAAGCTGAAGTCTGGTTTTTTAATACCGTCTGTTTTTCTTGTCTAGAAACTTCTAGACTTTCTCTTTGTCCTCAGTGACATTTTATGATCATGTCTCTCTCTTTTTTTTTTTTTTTTTTTGAGTTGGAGTCTCACTCTGTCACCCAGACTAGAGTGCAGTGGCCACTTCCGGCCACCGCAGGCTCGACCTGCTGGGCTCTGGCGATCCATCCGCCTCAGCCTTCCAAGTAGCTGGAACTACAGGCATGCGCTACCACACCTGGCTAATTTTTTTTGATTTGTTGTAGAGATGAGATCTCGCCAAGTTGCTTGCCCAGGCAGGTCTCGAACTCATGGGCTCAGGCAATCCTCCTACCTCGGCCTCCCAAGTGCTGGGATTACAGGCTGAGCCACCGAGCCCGGCCTTTCTGAATTATTTCATTGCTGCTTTTCTCCTCTCCTGTTCTATTAGTTACTTATCTTGAATAGTATGTTTATTAGCTCACCTAACATACACCAGTTTACTGTGCTAGATCCCACTCTTTCATTGCGCTCCTCTTTTTTAGAGACAGGGTCTCACTCTGTCATCTAGACTGTAGTGTAGTGATGTGATCACAGCTCACTGAG
The DNA here is from genome assembly GCA_963574415.1 of Tarsius wallacei. Lineage (NCBI taxonomy): Eukaryota > Metazoa > Chordata > Mammalia > Primates > Tarsiidae > Tarsius > Tarsius wallacei. Next base: position 22,618 of record CAUYQG010183961.1, read on the forward strand.
CCTTGAACTCCTGGACTCAGGTGGTTTTCCCACCTCAGCTTCCTGCATAGGCTCTGTGCTTCTCAACGTCATACACTAGCTCTATCTCCTCTAATCAACCTCTAGATGTTGGGGCACCCAGGGCTTATTCCTAGGCCCCCTTCTTTATTATCAACATTCTCTCTAGATGACTTATTCAGGCTTTAAATATTACTCCTGTGCTGATGATTCCAAAATCTGTAAGTCCAGCCCTTATATTTCCCTCCAGAAATCCCACTGTCTTCTTGACAATTCCGTTTGGATTGCCTAATAGGCATTTCAAACTTAACATGGCCAAAAGCTGAATTTCACTTAAACCTGCAACTCCTTTGGTCTTCCATCTCAATAAAAAGCACCAACATTTGCCTAGTTGCTAAAACCAAAAATTTAGGAATTGTTCTTGATTCCACTCGTTCCCTCCCACTCCACAATGAATCTATCAATTTCTTTCTTTTTTTTTTTTTTTTTTTTGAGTTGGAGTCTCACTCTGTCGCCTGGGCTGGAGTGCAGTGGCACACTCACAGCCACCCCAGTGTCAATCTGTTGGGCTCCGGCGATCCTTCCGCCTTAGCCCTCCCAGTAGCCAGAACTACAGGCGCGCACTACCACACCCAGCTAAATTTTTTATTTTTATTGTAGAGATGAGGTCTTGCCAAGTGGCCCAGGCTGGTCTCGAACCTGCGGGCTCAGGCATTCCACTTGCCTCGGCCTCCCAAAGTGCTGAGATTATAGGCTGAACCACCAAGCCCGGCCAATCTATCAATTTCTATAGCTCTACTTCCTAATACATCCCAAATCCATTCTCTTTCACCTTTATTGCTACCTCTAATCTAGCACAAGGGCCACCCCACTCTCACCTCTACCCCTGTAATTATCCAATTGGCATTCCAAATCTGCCTTTGCTGTCCTAAAACCTATGCTTCACAAAGAAGTCAGAGTAATCCTAAAAAAGACAAATCACATCACTTGCCTACTTTAACGACTTAAACACCAAAAATTTGATTCTAACTTTTCATTCTGGTTTACAAAGCCCTATATAATCAGCTCCCGCCTATTTTTCTTCTCTGAACACATTTCGCTTGCAAGAGTAAATAAGAATCTCTTAGAACATTCACACAGCTATGAAGTTAACACCATTGTTTTTTGCAACAGAAAATTGCTAGATACGCTATTCAACCATTCTATGTCTTCATTTCAGGGAAAGCCTTAGAAAGAAATGTGCTGGAAGTTCAGGAATTAAGATTTAGTTAATAGCATACACATTTTGTTATTCTATTTTTGGTTCCAATTTATTGATTTCTAATGGTTCCTACAAGCACTGAAAAATAAGAATGTGCTCCTCAGTCTCTCAGTGTCCCACTATCCCAACTACTCACCCTGTGGGCAGACACTCTTCTAGTCTCTTGTACTGGTAGCCAGAGTTAGGATTGATTTGGCCCCCTGGGGTACAGGCTGTAGCCTGAATAGTTAGCTGATGGCAGGCACACTTGGACCTGTATAAGACAGAGGGAAACACAGGAAAAATGGGGATGATCAGAGAAAACAACAACAGAAGACACATGTACGCAGGGTTACGCAGTGTGGCTATGTCAGACTCCAGCCTCCCTACCTCGTGGCTTTCATGGAGGCTTATGGCAGGAGTTGCAGCTGACGGAAGAGGTAAAGGAAGATGGAGAAAGCAGTACAGATGCAAGGCAAAGGAAGAGTGAAAAGAAAGGAAACCATCACAGAGTTGGATGGTAGCCAACTCCCCCACCAACTCACTTGTCCCGACATCCATCCTTGCAGTCACAGCCAACCAGAAATTCAGGACCTGTGTTAATGAAAACACCCTTGCCCGGGATACGTTCCTTGCTGTAGGCCACCTGAGGTGGGGGGGTTGTGTCAATCTCATTGACACAGGATAGGGGAACATCTTCCTTCCCATAAGTGATGTCCAAAATATAGTAAAAAGGCTTATAGGGCTGAAACTTCCGGTCCACAAGAACATATGGATCCAAACAGAACATCTCCAGGAAGAGGAAGTCACAGCCAGTCTCAAAAAGGTAGCGTTCAATCTCCTGCATTGTCCGAAGGCAGAGACCACAGGGTGTCTTATAGATAACATGAAAGCCCATCTTGCGATTAACTCGACGACGGGCTGTCATCCGCCGAAAGTCATAGAGCAACGGGACCAACAGAGGGTTCCTACCCCGGTAGCGCTCATTCCTTATAGGTCTGATCCGAGACAGGCAAGTATAGCTGCACACATGAGGTAAATAGAAAAGCTTCTCCATGGGAGCACGGTAGGAGGGCTCTGCGGGGGCCCGCTCCAGCATGCCATGGAAGGCTGGCGGCGCAGCAGGGGCTGAGGGTGCTGCAGGTGCTGCTGGGGCAGGAGTTGTTGAGCCTAAAGGTGACCTGCAAACGAGATGCAGGCGATCAGATCAGAAGGCAACAGGACCTCTTTTGTATCATTAGCTTCCAGCTAGTTAAGTCATTTCTCTCATCTTTCAAAAGGCTGTGCTCTTAAAGCCAAAGATGACACCAGAAAGATCCTCTCTTTACCAAACCTGGACAATGAAACTCTTGGTTACTCTTCACTGACTGACAGCATGATACAATTTGGATGTTGTCCCCTCCAAATCTCATGTTGAAATGTGATCCCAAGTTGGAGGTGGGACCTCATGGGAGATGCCTGGGTTATGAAGGCAGGTCCCTCATGAATGGCTTGGGATTATTTTTGCCATAATGAGCAAGTTCTTACTCTATTAGTTCATGCAAGAGTTGCCTGTTTAAGAGCCTGGCACCTCCTCTCTCCCTTGCTTCTACTCTCGCCATGTGACACACCATCTCCTCTTGCATTCTGCCACACATAAACGCTTCCTGAGGCCCTTCCAGAAGCCAAACAGATGCCAGCACCATGCTAAACTGTGAGCCAAATAAAATCTTTTCTTTATAAATTGCCCAGCCTCAGGTATTTCAACATAAAAATGGACTAATAATATAACAACTCTATTTAACCCATGTACCTTTTCCTACAATGTATTTGCCTGGTCACTGCTTTGTTAAACTCTGGTGTGTCCATGTAGCTCTTTGAGCTATGGCCTCCATGTTTCTTGGATTTGGTGCCCTCCTACCTTAGGAAGGTGAATCTCCTCTCTCTTCTCTCTCTCTTATTTACTTTCTAAATAAACTATATGTTCCAATCTTTAAAAAGTAAATAAATACAATAAAAATAAATAAATATCAGCCTGTAATCCCACGCCTTGGGAGGCTGAGGTGAGTGGATTGCCTGAGCCCGCGGGTTCGAGACCCGCCTGGGCAAGCGAGACCTCATCTCTACAATAAATCAAAAAATTAGCCGGGTGTGGTATCGCGCACCTGTAGTTCCAGCTACTAGGAAGGCTGAATGGAAGGCTCGCCAGAGCCCAGCCAGTCGAGGCTGCGGTGGCTGGGAGCGGCCACTGCACTCCAGTCTGGGAGACAGAGTGAGACTCCAACTCAAAAAAAAAAAAAAAAAAATCCGGTCTTCTACCAATGCTTTTTGTCTGCTGTGTGTCCTATAAATGTCCTTACTAACTTCCAGAATTCAAGAAAAGAAGTTATGGTGTTTTCTTTCTTTTTTGCGTCAGAGTCTCACTCTATCACCCAGGTTGGAGTGCAATGGCACATTCAGGGCCACCGTAGCCTCGACCTGTTGGGCTCAGGCGATCCTTCTACCTCAGTCTTCCAAGTAGCTGGAACTACAGGTGCACACCACTATGCCCAGCTAAATTTTTGATTTATTGTAGAGATGAGGTCTCACCATGTTGTCCAGGCTGGTCTCAAACCATGGACACAGGCAATCCTCTTGCCTCCGCCTCCCAAAGTGCTGGGATTATTGGCATGAGCCACAGCACCCAGCGGTGTTTCCTTTCTATTTTAGCAATGATGGCACCATGTTCTATGAGTTTTAACAAATGACTTTCTGATACTACCGTATTTCCAAGTACCTTATTTATAATTCAATTATTCTTATTTTCTGTCTCTGAGAACCTTTTAAGGTTAAAGTTTCCTTTTCAAGTCCAAACTTTTCACCATCATAAGCTGAAACTAAGTCCCTTAGAGTCATGAAACTTCTCTCTACACAGTTACCACTCAGTCCACATTGCCAACAGGCCCACAGAGAACTGAGATTTTCTCACCTATACATTTGGTTGACCGCAGGCTTCCCACCAGGGACGCTTTCACTGAGTGTAGGAGATGTAGGGGAGGACTGACCAGAGCCCACAGATCCTGGTCGGAAAGATGTGCTCTTTTTAGCTACCTGCTTCCGTGATTGGGCAAGTTGGCTCTCCAAGCTTCTAGGAAATTAGAAAGGAGATTACATAGTAAGGGATGCAAAAAGTGTAATATGAAAGAAACTGAAGAAAAAAGAATAGCACTCACTCACTGTCACCTGCTTGGGGGGACAGAGGTGGAGCAGGTGGGGCAGGTGGAGCTATAGGCTGTGGGGGCTCCATTGGCTTGAACTGGGTTCCAGTACTGGTCAGGTCCTGTGTGTATTGGACAACAGGGCCTTTGCTCCTCACAGCACCTACAGGAAAAAGGCAATTGAACACTAAGAAGACAACAGCTGCAGTCATTCATACACCTGATCCTTAATGGATACAATATTACAATACAAAAACAACAGCAATGGAAACATTCTAAGTCTAAGACTATCGGTTTCTATTACTGACATCAATGAGGGGGAATGCTGGCATATGTTGGTTTTGACTTAGATAAGACTTTTTTTTGTTTTTTTTTCAGGGGAGAGCGCAAATGCAGTCTCCCACTAACACAAACCATGCAGTTGAGTCTTCAACATTTGGGGAAAGCACAGGAGTGAGTATATCCGGAGTATGATGGATAAACCTCCCCAGGACATGGTATCTCCCCTGCCAGGAAGTATAGATAAGACTCTTTTAAAGAAATAGGGTCTCATTCTGTTGTCCAGGTAGAATATGGTATGTGATAATAGTTCACTTTAACTTTGAATTCCTGTGCTTCAAGCAGTCCTCCTACCTCAGACTCCCAAGTAGCAGGGACTACAAGTACATGCCACCACACTTGGCTAATTTTTAAATTTTATTTTTTGTAGAGATGGGGTGCTGCCATGTTGCCCAGGATGGCCTCAAGCAATTCTCCCACCTCAGCCTCCCAAGGCGCGGGATTACAGGCTGAGCTGCTGAGCGACTGAGCCCGGCTGTTCCAGATTTTAATGTGGTTATTTACAACAAATCAGAGTCATAGCATGCAGAGGCAGCCCCACAAATCCATCACCACTACTGGAAACAATTCAGGGCACACATCCTGTTTCTAATGAGTTAGTATTGCCACCTGGTAAACAAAGGATAGCTACTGTATATAAATAACCACCTTCGCTGGTTTATCCTGTTTCTTTCTTCCCCCAAGTATCTCTCTCTCTCTCTGTCTCTTTTTATTTATTTTTTTGACTTGGAGTCTCACTCTGTCGCTTAGGCTGGAGTACGATGGCATACTCACAGCCAACTCAGCCTCGACCTGCTGGTCTCTGGCGATCCTTCTGCCTCAGCTTTCCAAGTAGCTGGAACTACAGTCGTGCACTACCACACCTGGCTAATTTTTTGATTTATTGTAGAGATGAGGTCTCACCATGTTGCCCAGGCTGGTCTCGAAGCTGTGGGCTAAAGCAATTCTCCGCCTCGGCCTCCCAAAGTGTTGGGATTATAGGCGCAAGCCACCACGCCCAGCCCCCAGTATCTTTCAGGACATACCCATATTTGGACGTGTCCTCAGTTGTCCTCCTTGCTTCTTTTCCAGTGCAGAGGCTGAGGATGTCTTCATGCTGAACATGGGCTCCAGCCGGGTAGAGCCTCGATAGATCCATTCACATCTTTTGTCATCCTGGGGGATTAGGAGAAAAGGAAGATGGAGGAAACAGGTTAAAGTTAGAATCTATTCTGTCCTGTGTGGAGAATATATACCATGTGCCACCTCTGTAAAATCAAAAGATATATAATCAAAAGATACATAATTTGGCCAGGCGTGGTGGCTCAAGCCTGTAATCCCAGCACTTTGGGAGGCTGAGGTGAGGGTATTGCCCGAGCCCACAGGTTCGAGAATAGCCTGGGCAACTTGGTGAGACCTTATCTCTACAATAAATCAAAACGTTAGCCAGGCAAGGTAGCACACGCCTGTAGTTCCGGCTACTTAGAAGGCTGAGGTGAAAGGCTCGCCGGAGCTCAGCAGGTTGACACTGGAGTAGCCGTGAGCGTGCCACTGCCCTCCAGCCTGGGCGACAGAGTGAGACTCCAACTCAAAAAAAAAAAAAAGGAAAGAGGAAAGCTATGGAACAGCTATGATATCATCCTATCATCCTTATTATTGCCTCTTAAGTCCCACCTATCCAGCCCATGCTGACCCCTGCCTCCAAAATTCTAGGGAAGAACAATACCAGGAAGAGGATCCTGACTAGGCTGCCATCCACTTCCTCAACTCGGGACTTCCACCAGGTGCCTTCCCACTCGGTCTTGATAAGCTGGCCGTTCTTGAGCAGCACCATGGGGCGGTTGGGGTAGGCGGTGATATACTCTTCTATGAAGTCTCGGCAGGAGATGTCTTCTACGTCCTCCCAAGTCTTTTTCACTATTTCAAGAAAGTAGAGCTGAGAGTGCTGGTAGAGAGTGTCTTGACTGGGAAAAATGTTTGGCAAGGAGACATTTGATATTTTTCAAGTTGGGAGGGAAAGAAAAAATGAATTCATAATCTCAAGGGAAGCAAAGTCAAGACCACCTATGTAATAAACCTAATGTATAAACTGCAAAGACTTACAAATCAAGTAAATACTGAAAGTCAAGTAAATATTGAATAAGTAACATATAAATGTAGCTGATTCACTTATTTCATACAAATGGATATTTCTCCTTAGAAATTCAAGTGGAAATTCTTGCTCACTTGTTGATTTAAGTCTAACGGTAATTTTTTTTTTTTTTTGAGTTGGAGTCTCACTCTGTTGCCCAGACTGGTGTGCAGTGGCATGCTCAAGGCCGCCATAGCCTCGACCTGCTGGGCTTAGGTGATCCTTCCACCTCAGCCTTCCAAGTAGCTGGAACCACAGGTATGTGCCACCATGCCTGGCTAATATTTTTATTTATTGTAGAGATGAGGTCTCACCATGTTGCTCAGGTTTCGAATCCCTGAGTTCAGGCAATCCTCTTGCATTGGACTCCCAAAGTGCTGGGATTACAGGCTTGAGTCATCGCGCCTGACCTCTAGTGGTAAATTTTAAAAGATTGGGTGGCATCATTAAATTAATTTTAAAATTTGTCCTTCTCATTCTCTATTAGGTTACTAAGAACTCAGAATGTGTTCACTGCCATGTAATTCGTAAACACAGCTGTTAGTAGATTCTTTTGCAATTAAAAATGGTTGCTTTCGTAGGAGTCTGTCCCAAAGCCAGATAAACAAGTACAGAAGACAGCAGGAAGCTCTATCTAACCTAACTTCCATAGAATGCAATATGCAGCTTACAGATTTATGCAAATGTAGGTGCAGCATGAGATCAGGAAAGCAATAACACCTTTCCTAACCTAACCCACTAAGAAATAAAATCGAAACAGATCTATACATGAGCAGTCCATCCAAGGACAGTCATAATCTTCTAGTGTCTCACTTTTGTCTACAAAGACCCAGCCCTAGAGATAAACAATAAAGCTGTATCTCTCAAAGGACATCAACCAAACTTATGCTCTTTGAGGCTGAAGAACCAAAAACACCAGGGCTTTTCAACAGGGTATCTTAAGAATTACAAAGTGGAAGAGAAAATTGGTAGTGCTAAGGGAGAAAGGAGGAACACTCACATGGTCGGCAAATGGGATACAGTTCAGACTGTGTGACATAGGAAGCATAACCATCATCAAAGAAGATGAGAAACCTATAAGGGAAAAAGGACAGCAGAAAGATCTGGGGGTTACGATATTTAACATGATGTACAGAAATTATTTTATCCTAACTTCCACTCCTTTGGATCACAACAGGACATACTCTAGGGACGACACTCTAGTCTGCTACCTTCTTTCTGTTTTTCTTTCTTCCCTACCCTAAGATTGAGGCATTTCCCTTAATCTAACCAACATATCCCGACTTTTCCAAAAACCATTTATTCTTGTTCCTCTATCAGACTCCTCTGCTGCTGCTAGCCATTTAGTCTCCACTTCATTTTTTCCTGCTACATAAATCCTCGATTCCCCAACTATTAATTAATCCTGATTACTCTCCTAGTTTTCTCTTTGAGAAATGGAAACTTAAAGGAGGAAGAAGGAGAAAGAATCACTGACAGGAGTCCTGTGGCAATGAAGAGAAAAGGTCTCTGGCCACTGAGGACTCAAAACACAAGAGCTAGTTGGGGATCTGGACTATGGCATGCATGGGGCAGATACCGTGCTCCCAGACTCTACTCTCCCAGACTCTACTCTCTTTACACTCCTCTGTCCAGGTACCTGAACTTGTTTTTGTTGTTCGGCGTCTCAGCTACAATGCCGGCATACAGCCAGACCTGATTTCCATCTTTGTATTTGGCTACCACCCGACTGCCCACATACAGCTTTTCAGCTGGAGGGTGGTAATCATAGGCAATATGGTTCCCCGACAGCAGACTCTTTCCTTTGTTGTCAAATTTCACCTTGTACTTCTTCCCTGGCCCTGAGTAAAAGGGAAAGATAAGCAAATTTAAATAAACAAAGAAGAAAAAACAACAATTGTCAGTTTCTGTGTAAATCCTGGCTACTAGGTAAGAAACAAAAGAGAAGCTGTACGGAAAAGAAATCATCAGCAGCGGGGATATGCAGGCTTCCTCTCATTAGCGCTTTCTCTAACTTGCACGTACCAACAGACTGAATGGCGATAAGGGTGCCTTTGTGCCATGTCTTAGTTCTCTTCTTGCCCAGAATTCGCATGCTGACTATCAGGTCACCATCTTTGCTTAGTTCTCCAGACATCTGACTCAAAGTTCCTAATGGAAGAAAGCAAAGTTGTTCTACAGAGTTATGCCACAGATCACGCAGACGTAGAGAATGAAAAGGTAAAGAGGGCAGTACGGTAATCCGGGAAATGGGATAATTTTTTATCCTTAGCCACTTTTGCTGCTCTCCTGGCCAAAGGCAGAAACACAGAACACAGATAACTCAATTGTTTTTTCTTCTTTTTTGAGTCGGAGTCTCACTCTGTCACTCACAGTCACTGCAGCCTTGACCTGCTGGGCTCAGGTGATCCTTCCACCTGAGCCTTCCAAGTAGCTAAGACCACAGGCAAGTGCCACCACACCCGGCTAATTTATTTATTTATTTATTGTGGAGATGAGGTCTTACCAAGTTGCCCAGGTTGGTCTTGAACCCGTGGGCTTAGGGAATCCTCTTGCCTCTACCTCTCAAAGTGCAAAGTGTTGGGATTACAGGCGTGAGACACCATGTCCAGCAACTCAATTGTTTTTGGTAGCAGGAAAAACTTTAATAACTGAAGCCCACATGTAATCCAAGAACATCTCCAACCCCTCCCCCCTTTTTTGGAGTTGGAGTCTCTCTCGTCGCCCAGGCTGGAGTGCAGTGGCACACTCACGGCTACCACAGTCTCAACCTGCTGGTCTTAGGCGATTCTTCCACCTCAGTCTTCCAAATAGCTGGAACTACAGACGCACTCCATCACGCCCAGCTAGTTTTTGTGATTTATTGTAGAGATGAGGTCTCGTCAAGTTGCCCAGGCTGGTCTCGAACCCCCGGGCTCGGGCAACCCACTCACTTTGGCCTCCCAAAGGGCTGGGATTACAGGCTGAGCCACAGCGCCTGACTGAACATCTACCTTTAACTAGATGTTTCCAAATTCTTTTTAACAACAATAGTAAATACCACACATTAAATGCTAAGTAACATTTATAAAACATTTTCCTGCAGGGTTTCTATCAATAGCCCCATTCTACAGACAAAGCCTCCCTCAGACCCCCTTATAAAAGAGTTTAAATTACTCTCTTCTCTCTAACCTCCACCTAGAAGAAGCAGTCATGAGCACAGAAAAAAAACTTAAGTGTAGGGAGTTAAAAAGGTATTTCAATAAAACCATCGCAGACTGAAAAATCAGCATCAGTGTGATTGGGACTTGAAAACTACTAAGGACAACGAGTATGGCATATCACAATCAGCAGACATAAAACTTAAGTTGAAAACAAATTCACAAATCATCTTATACTGACCATGTACAGTCAACGGTGTTAAAAGAAAACAACAGAGGTAGAAAAGGATTCCAAGATGCTAAAGCAAGCCAGCTATCCATACAATCTCTGTAAGAATTCACCTCCCATCTGGACCCAAGTACTTCTTGACCCTACCTTTATGCAGATCCTGGGAACTACTCTTCTTGTTGACAGCATCCATGAACTTCTGGACATCTTGAGCTGATTTTCTTAAGGCAGCCATAGCTTCACGAAGCTATAGGGAAGGGGATAAGGAAAACAAGTTTTTAAATAGTAGCATGGGTTAGAAATAACTTCTGAATAAGAAACAGCTTGTCTTTCAAAACAAAATGAGGTATGTTCAGAAGTTTATGGTTAATTAGGCAAAGCTACCCCTTCACAAACTTGGGTCAAAAATCAACAGTAGGAAGTTTTTCTTGATTAATTTCACCCAGATGAACTGCTAAGTTCTACTTTCTTTCTTTTTTTTTTTGAGTAGGAGTCTCACTTTGTCACCCAGGCTGGAGTACAGTGGCATGCTCACAGTCAGTACAGTCTCGATCTGCTGGGCTCAGGTGATCCTTCCGCCTCAGCCTTCCAAGTAGCTGGAACAACAGGTATGCGCCACCACGCCCGGCTTATTTTTTTTATTTATTGTAAAGATGAGGTCTCACCGTGTTGCTCAGGCTGGTCTCAAATCTCTGAGGTCAGGCAATTCTCTCACCTCCACCTCCCAAAGTGCTGGGATTACAGGCGTGAGCCACCACGCCCGGTAGTTCTGCTTTCATATAGCACTCAGTACACACATTTCTTGGCAATTTCCTTTTGAATTCTTATCATATCTGTTAGAGCACTGCAAGCCACAGGGCTGATTAAAGGATGAATAATTAGATATTGATGGCTAAACTGACTGGATGTCAGGTCACCGTCATATTTTTATCTCACCCTTCCTAATCAACCCTAACTTACCTTCTGGTCTTTTGGAGTTCTGCTCCCAGCATCACCTATGATGAGAAGAACTCCAATGAGTATAAAAGACTTATGCTTGGATATTTCTGAGAAATCAAGAACTAAGTTACTTAAAAGCATTATTATGGGAGCATTACTGATAACAATTGAAAACAATCTGGATAGAGATATACATACATATAAAAAGGTATACGAAACAGCCTGGAAAGATATACAGTAAAAGTCTAGGCATGGTGGCACGTACCTATATCCTAGCTACTCAGGAGACTGAGGCTCACTTGAGTCCAGGAGTTTGACGCTGTAGTGAGCTATGACTGCACCACTGCACTCCAGCTTGGGTGACAGAGCAAGACTCACCCTCTTTTTTTTTTTTTGAGTTGGAGTCTCACTCCGTCACCCAGGCTGGAGTGCAGTGGCATACTCATGACCACTCCAGCATCGACCTGCTGGGCTCCGGCGATCCTCCCACCTCAGCCTTCCAAGTAGCTGGAACTACAGGCGTGTGCTACCACGCCTGACTAATTTTCTGATTTATCATAGAGATGAGGTCTCACCAAGTTGCCCAGGCTGGTCTCGAACCTCCGGGCTCAGGCAATCCTCTCACCCTGGTTTCCCAAAGTGCTGGGATTACAGGCTTGTGCCACCACGACCAGCAGAGACTCACTCTCTTTAAAAACAACAACATATAAAGAGACAATATTTACCTCTGGATAGGGTACTGAGACAGGTCTATGGGATCTGAAGTTTTCACTATGTGTTTGATCTTTTGTAACAATTATTTATGAGTGATCTGTGTGATTTAAAAAATGAGCTGGGCGCAGTGGCTCATGCCTGTAATCCCAGCACTTTTGGGAGGTGGAGGTGAGAGGATTACCTGAGCCCAGGGGTTCGAGATCAGCCTGCGCAATTTGGTGAGACGTTGTTTCTACAATAAATCAAAATATTAGCTGGGCGTGGTGGCGCATGCCTGTGGCTCTAGCTACTAGGAAGTCTAAGGCAGAAGGTTTGCCTGAGCCCAGCAAGTCGAGGATGCAGTGGCTGTGATCGTGCCACTATAATTCAGCCTGGGTGACAGCGTGAGACTCGGACTCAAATAAACAAACAAACAAAAAATGAGATGTGGCTAATGAATTAAACATAATTTTCTTGAATAGTTCTGTCTGTATAGAACAACCCATGATGACAATGTTCTTTATCAGCACTGTTCAATCTGTTACCATTTAGCTACTAAGTTCACATGAAATGTATCTAGTGCAACTGAGGAAATAAATTCTAAATTTCAATTAATGAAAAACATTGCTTCTGAATTAAGGCATAATTCACATACCATAAAATCAAAATTAAAATTACTTTAAAAATGAGAGTCAGAGTGAGACTCTGACTTGAAAGGAAAATGAAAATAAAAACAAAGAACCTCCATATCCATTAGCAGTCATTTCCTATTCCTCCTCCCCCAAACCCTGCAATCACTAATGTGCTTTTTGTCTGTATGGATTTGCTTATTCCAGATATTTCATATAAATGCACTCATACAACATGTGATTCCTCTATGAGATTCATGTTATGTTTTACCATGTATCAGTACTTCATTCCTTTTTTTTTTTGAGTTGGAGTCTCACTCTGTCGCCCAGGCTGGAGAGCAGCGGCATGCTCACGGCCACCGCAGCCTCAACCAGCTGTGGACTTAGGCAATCCTTCCGGCTAAACCTTCCAAGTAGCTGGAACTACAGACGCACACCATCACGTCCGTCTAGTTTTTGTGATTTATTGTAGAGATGAGGTCTCACCAAGTTGCCCAGGCTGGTCTCGAATCCCCGGCCTCAGATAATCCTTTCATCTCAGCCTCCCAAAGTGCTGGACTTACAGGCTGAGCCACCACGCCCAGCAAGGGAAATAAAAATTAGAATCAGAATTTCAAGTGTTGTCAAGGATGTGGAGCAATAGCCACTTTCATCCTCTGGTGGTATAAATGTAAATTGGTACACTTTGGAAGCTGTTTGGCCACTAATTATTAGCAAGGTTGAAATTTCCATATCCCAAGAACTAGTGACCCTACTCTTATAGTATATATCCTAAAAAGACTCTTGCATGTGTGCATCAGGGGACATGTACAAGAATATTCTCAGCAGCACTATTTGTAATCTCAAAAAAAAAGAAAGCCGGGCTCAGTGGCTCAGCCTGTAATCACATGCTTTGGGAGGCTGAGGTGAGTGGATTGCCTGAGCCCGCGGGCTCGAGACCCGCCTGGGCAACTTGGCGAGACCTCATCTCTACAATCATTCAAAAAATTAGCCGGGCGTGGTAGCACGCGCCTGTAGTTCCAGCTACTTGGAAGGCTGAGGCGGAAGGATCGCTGGATCCCAGCAGGTCGAGGCTGCGGTGGCTGGGAATGGCCACTGCACTCCAGTCTGGGCAACAGAGACTCCAACACAAAAAAAAAACAAAAAAAAAAAAGGAAAACAAATCAATGTCCATAGTCACGAAAATAAATTATGGCATTATGTATAAATTATTCCATTCATACAATGGAATACCATGCTGGAATTAGCAAAAGAACTAAGCATTTGGTGAAGAAGTCACCAAAAAATGTATACAGTATATATGGTTCCAGTAGATGACTCCTTTTACAGAGTTCAAAAATAGATAAAATTATTTATAGTGAGGTGAAAACGTCTGTAGAAAACAAGTATAAATTCTACAAAACTGACATCGTAGGGCACTGGCAATTGACCAAAGGTAAATAAGAACTTAAGAAGTATCTGTTTCTGAAAAACTACTAAAGCTTTTAGAAAAAAAGGTGGGAGTATGCAGATCTCTTGTCTGGCGCAATCCTCCTCTTTACCCCACCCCAGCAAGATGGGCCAAAACTGTAGCTTTACCAGCGAAGGGCTGGATGAGTAGCTCTACTGGTCCAAGACTACAGTTCTGGTTTAGAATGAGCAGCAAACCAGTCAAAATTTGGTAAGAAGGCCTGCACATGAACAGTGGTGCAGGGATGTGGGGGCTGCAGTTCCACCCGTGCTTTACTTTTTGCTGCACCAACACAGTCATGCTGAAGAGAAAGTCTCCAAGGAATACAGAGGGCAAAGATGGATCCAAAGTAACTAAACAAGAGCCCAAAAGACGGTTTTGCCAGGTTGTTAGCAAAACCTGCACCACGAAAACCTGAGCCTAATCCAAGAAAAACCTCTGCTAACAAAGAATCTGGAGCAAAGATTAATAGAGATGTTAAAAGAAAGGAGGAAATGCAGGAAGCTGGAAAGGAAGGCACAGAAAACAATCTCTAGATAACAAGGGAGAATAAATTGTCATGAAAAATTGGGGTTGATTTTATGTATCTTTTGGGATTCTTTTTTTTTTAGATTCAGGGGTTTCATACGCATGTTCACTACATGGACATACTGTGTATTGGTAGGAACTGGGTCTCAGGTGGCCCACTCCCCAGACAGTGGACACTATACCACGCAGGTAGTTTCTAAGCTCTAATCCTCCTCCTCCTCCCCACTTATTGGTATCCCCTGTGTCTGTTGTTTCTATCTTTGTGAACATTCAGCTCCCACATGAGTTAACATGCGGTTTTTGGTTTTCTGTTTTTGAGTCAGCTTACTTAGGATGATGATCTCCAGTTCCATCCATGTTGCTGCAAAGGACATGATTTCATTCTTTTTTATGGCTGCAGGACAACTTTTAAAAGCTATTTTTATCAGGTATTCTGTAAATGCTAATTTTTTAGGACTCTATTAGTTGGCAGGCACAAATATATAAGGATGGACATTTTACTCTCTCATAGTCATGCTTTTCAATAATTTCCATCATTCTCAAGTATAAGTATCAATTTAATATGGGAAGCTATGTGTATAATTGATTCAGCATTCTATGTACTTGCTTTAAAAATTTAGTCCTGTGTATACTGTGGTGTTTCTTCTGTGCATTTATGAATTTTTCATGCAGTTTTTCTACAGCAATAATCAGTGGTACTTTCATACATACGTTTTATATGATTTTAATGAAACATGGATAACTGTGGACACCTGCTGACTGTGGTTTAAAATAAAAGGTTTAGGCAGGGCACAGTGGCTCATGCCTATAATCCCAGTACTTTGTGAGGCTGAGGTAAGAGGACTGCCTGAGCCCATGGGTTCAAGACCAGTCTGGGCAACTTGGTAAGACCTCATCTCTACAATAAATCAAAAAACTAGCCGGATGTGGTGGTACGTGCCTGTAGTTCCAGCTACTTGGAAGACAGAGGCGGAAGGATCACCTGAGCCCAGCAGGTCGAGGCTGCAGTGGCCATGAGGGTGGCACTGCATTCCAGTCTGAACAAGAGTGATACTTTAACTAAAAAAAAAATACATAAAATAAAAGGTTTTCTTGTCTGAAAAAAAAAAAAATTAATAAGGAGATCCCGAAAACGAGAGAGCCATAAAAGGGCTGAAATGAGTTCTTCACACATTCATGGCTGCCTGCTTACCTATGTGTATACAAAGACCCAAGAGAGCCTTGTTAAAAAGAAAAAGGCAAAGCCAAGGAAGACTTGAAAACTAAATGCAACTCTGAATGCATTCCCCATACCTCTATAAAACTCACTGAGTATACTAAAAAAAAAAAAAAAGAAAAAAAAAAAAAAGGTCAACATTTAGGAACCAAGCTAAAAAATAAAAAGTTAACATAAAAAACTATACAGCGACATCAGCAGCTACACCCTGCAGAGAAGATAGCTGGCAGTTTAAGTCCAAGACAATTATTTAATAAAAAAGAGAGAAGAAAAACTAGGATATGGAACTCTCGGAAAAATAAATTAAAATTCAGAATTGATAGATTATCTAAAATATCCAATATTCTACAAAAAGTGATGAGACCTGCAAAGAAACAGGAAAGCATGACCAATACTCAGAACAAAAACCCTGTCAATAAAAACTGCCTCTGAGTGGGTCAGGATATTGGATTTATAAATGTGCTCAAAGAACTAAAGGAAATTAAGTTTAAATATTAAAGGAAAATATACTAATACTTAGTCAACAAGAGAATCTCAAGAGAGAAATCAAAACTATAAAATAAAAATCCACATGGAATTAGAACAGAAGAGTCAATGGGCTAGAATATAGGTATCTACCTAAAGAAATTATCCAATGCAAAGCACATAGAAAAGATTGAAGAAAAATGCACAAAGCTTCAGAGCTCTGTGGGACAACACCAAGCATTCCAACATATATGTAATGGGAATCTCAGAAAGCAGAGAAAGAAAAAGGGACAGAAAAAAATATAACAAGAAAGAGTGGGTTAGACACTTACAAATTTGGTGAAAAACTTTAACCTAAGGATCCAAGAAGTTAAACGAACCTCAAGTAGGATAAAGAGAGAACTACATCTAGATCCATCCTAGTCAACCTACTAAAACACAAAGAGGAAAAAAACCTTTTTTTTTTACACAGTCTCTGTCATCCAGGCTGAAGTGCAGACTCAACCTCTTAGGCTCAAGTGATCCTCCAGCCTCAGTCTCCTAAGTAGCTGGGACTACAGGCATGTGTCGTCACACTCACCCCTTTTTAATTTTTTTTTTTTCTTGCTATGTTGCCCAGGCTGGTCTCAAACTACTGGCTTCAAGTTATCCTCCTGCCTCAGCTTCCCAAAGTGCTGGGATTAAAGACATGAGCCACCACATCTGGCAAAATAAAATCTTAAAAGCAGCAAGACAAAAATGACTCATGTATGTTACAAAAATATAATTTCATCTGACTTTCCATCAAAAATAATGGAGGCCAGAATAAAACTGAAAACACAATGTAAAAAAAATTTACGAGATGCTTAAAGGAAAATTAATAGCTTTATATGATTAGAAAGGAAGAAAGGTCTAAATTCAATAATGTAGGCTTTTACTTGAAGAAGCCAAAAAAAGAAGAGCAAATCAAATTCAGTTAAGTAGAAGGAAGAAAATAACGATCAGACTGGAAATCGATTAAATAGAAAACAGTAGAGGGAAAAAAAAAATCAATAAACCCTAAAGCTGGTTATTTGTCAAAGAGCCAAAAATTGTTAAACATTAGACAGACTATCCAAGGAGGGGAAAACATAGAAGATCCAAATAACTAATATTATGAATGAAAGAAGAGCCATTACTACATAACCTACAGAAGTTAAAAGGGATCAGAGGAAACTGAACAATTTTATGTCAATAAATCACAGAAGCTTAGATGAAATGAACAAATTCCTAGGAAAACACAAATTACTAAAACCAACCTGAGAAGAAATAGAAAATCTAACAGGCATCTATCAGGTAAAGGAAATGAATTAGAAATGTAAAACTGTCACACAACAAATTCAATGTGGTACCTTGAATTAAATTATAGAAACAATCCAAAAACTGAATAAAGCCTGGAGTTTAAATAAAAATAACATGCCCCTGGGCTCGGTGGCTCAGCCAGTAATCCCGCGCCTTGGGAGGCTGAGGTGAGTGGATTGCCTGAGCCTGAGGGTTCGAGACCCGCCCGGGCAACTTGGCAAGACCTCATCTCTACAACAAATCAAAAAAGAAATTAGCCGGGCATGGTAGCGCGCGCCTGTAGTTCCAGCTACTTGGAAGGCTGAGGCGGAAGGATTGCTGGAGCCCAGCAGGTTGAGGCTGTGGTGACTGGGAGCGGCCACTGCACTCCAGTCTGGGCGACAGAGTGAGACTCCAACTCAAAATAAAATAAAAAATAAAAAAAATAACATGCCAATGTTTGCTTCTTAGTTTTGACAGATTTACCATGTAACATATTAACACTATAGGAAACTAGATGAAAGGTATGTAACTCTCTGCAATATCTTTTAAATTTTTCTGCAAATCCAAAATTTTTCCAAATAAAAAGTTTATTTAGAAAATCTTTCCAGCTGGGCACAGTGGCTCATGTCTGTAATTCCAGCACTCTGGGAGGCAGAGGCGAGAGGATTGCCTGAGTGCACAGGTCCGAGATTAGCCTAGGCAACATGGCAAGACCTCATCTCCACAATAAATAAAAAATTTAGTTGGGCATGGTGGCGCACACCGGTAGTTCCAGCTACTTGGAAGGCTGAAATGGAAGGATTGCCTGAGCCCAGCAGGTCAAGGTTTCGGTGGCCATGTGCATGCCAACAGTGGGTGACAGAGTGAGGCTCCAACTAAAAAAAAACAAAAAACCCGAAAAACAGCAGCAAAAAATAAACAACAAAAAAAACTCTACAGCTAACAACATAATTAACAATTAAAGACCAAATGACTTAAGATCAAGAAAAGGAAGCCAGGTGCAGTGGCTCACACCCGTAATCCCAGCACTTTGGCAGGTAGAGGTGAGAGGACTGCCTAAGTCCACAAGTTTGAGACCAGCCTGAGCCACTTGACAAGACCTTGTGTCTACAATAAATCAAAAAAATTAGCCGGGCTTGGTGGCACATGTCTGTGGTTCTAGCTACTTGGAAGGCTGAGGCAGAAGGATCACCTGAACCCAGCAGGGTGAGGCTGTGGTGGCCCTGTGTGTGCCACTGTGCTCCAGCCTGGGCAACAGTGAGACTCCAAATAAAAAAAAAAAAAAAAATCTTTTATTCAACATTGCACTAGGTTCTAGTGAGTACAATCAAGGAAGAAAAAGAAACAAAAGACATCCAGAGTAGAAAAAAAGAAGACTGGCTTTATTTCTTTAGTTTTAGAAAATACTAAAGAACCAGCAAAAAGCTTCTAGAACTACATGAGCTTAATGAGGTTGCAGGCCATAAGATCAATACAGAAAAACCTGTATTTTTACAGCCTAGCAACAAAACATACACTTACTTACCATAAGACTTAGCAATTCCACTCCTTTGTGGAATACCCAAGAATAGAGGTTACACAGAATGGGGAAAGGTTAGTAATGAAATCAGGGTGTACCCCATAGGAGATATCTATGATACTAACAATGTTGCCTTTTTTTCTACGACAGACAAGTGAGACAATTTGGAATATGGAGTTAGTGACAATGGTTCCTCTTCTCTTCTGTTTTTTTTTTTTTTTTTTCTATCTGCTCTTCTTCTGGTGTTTCAATTTCAACCACTAAGACTTCCCTATCCAAAGCCTCATCCCTTACCTGAATCAATACTGAGGACATCATCATCTTCATCAGGAATCTCAATTATTTCTGTAGGCCGGGAAGCTTCATCCTCAGAGCTACTGTCCCGGTACTGTAGTCCCAGCTTGGAGTAAAAGTCCTTCACCAAAGACTCACAATTAGTCACTGCCCTAGTATTGGAACACATGTAGAAAAGGTCAAAGCCAACAGAGGAAGAAGAGGTATAGAAGCCATCAGAATTTATATATACGTCCTATAGATTACCCTCAACTTAAATTGGTCATACTCCAAACTGTCTCTGCTTAGAATTTAGAAATGTTTTTCATGGGAAAACATTTTTTTTTTGAGTTGAAGTCTCACTCTGTCACCCAGACTGGAGTGCAGTGGCATGCTCCCAGCCACCGCAGCCTCGACCTGCTGGGCTCCGGCGATCCTTCCAAGTAGCTGGAACTACAGGCGTGCGCTACCACGCCTGGCTAATTTTTTTGATTTATTGTAGAGATGAGGTCTCATCAAGTTGCCCAGGCGGGTCTCGAACCCGCAGGCTCAGGCAATCCACTCACCTCGGCCTCCCAAAGTGCAGGATTACAGGCTAAGCCATTGAGCCTGGCTGGGAAAACATTTAAATAGTGGTCTGGCTTCCAGACTAGTTCCTCAAAAATCTAAAATAAGCCCAAAGTACAGTACTTTTAACTTTACCTCATTTTATTTTTATTTTATTTATTTATTTTTTTGAGTTGGAGTCTTACTCTGTCACCCAGACTGGATTGCAGTGGCCACTCCCGGCCACCACAGCCTCGACCTGCTGGGCTCCAGCGATCCTTCCACCTCAGCCTTCCAAGTAGTTGAAACTACAGGCGTGCGCTACCACACCCGGCTAATTTTTGATTTATTGTAGAGATGAGGTCTCGTCAAGTTGCCCAGGCGGGTCTTGAACTTGCGGGCTCAGGCAATCCACTCACCTCAGCCTCCCAAGGCGCGGGATTACAGGCTGAGCCACCGAGCCTGGCTTTTACCTCATTTTATACCTTGTTATTTAAATGTATTCTACTCCGGGCATGGTGGCTCATGCCTATAATCCCGGCAATTTGGTTGGTGAAGGCAAGAGGACTGTCTGAGTCCACGGGTTCGAGACTAGTCTGGGCAACATGGCAACACCTCGTCTCCACATTAAATAAAAAAAATCAGCCTGGCGTGGAGGTGCATGCTGTAGTTTCAGCTACATGGAAGGCTGAGGTAGAAGGATCACCTGAGCCCACCACCCAGCAGGTCGAGTGTGCCACTGCACTCCAGCCTGGACAACAGAGTAAGATTCTGACTCAAAAAAATAAAACTAGGCCGGGCTTAGTGGCTCAGCCTATAATCCCAGCACTTTGGGAGGCTGAGGTGTGTAGATTGCCTGAGCCCGTGGGCTTGAGACCAGCCCGGACAACCCGAGACCTCGTCTCTACAATAAATTAAAAATTAGCCAGGCGTGGTAGCACATGCCTGTAGATCTGGCTACTAGGAAGGCTGAGGTGGAAGGAACGCCAGAGCCCAGCAAGTCGATGCTGGGGTGGCCATGAGTATGCCACTGTACTCCAGCCTGGGTGACAGAGTGAGACTCCAACTCAAAAAGAAAAAATATATTCTAAGTGACAACTAGGACACTATAAACAAATCTTCTAGGAGTTTAGACATTTACTAAAGATCCACAGTTACAAGAGACAGCAACTCTTTACAATCCTCACTCCCTATATGATTTTACAATCCTTACTCCCTAGATGATTTTACGAGGGAAATAAAGCAATTGTTTTCAAGTGGAGTACAGCAGGAAGAAGGGTTAGGGACTCAAGACTTGGACTCTCCTACTGCTCATCATATGTTAGCCTGTGATTGTGAGGTCAGATACTGGACCATAAACTTTGAAGAAGAGTAAGGTTCTAAACAACTTTGCTTTGTAAAGCATAAAGCGCTTGGTACAATGTCATGAGTAATTATATTCTAAAGATGTCTCCCCATGGAGAGATTTCCTTCTATTTCCCATGTAGTCCTTACCTGGATGCATCATCAAAAAGCTGGTCAACATGAGCCACCTCCGATTCTTTCTGTATTACCCATGTCTCCAACTCTGCTAGCTGCTTCTTGCGCTGTTGTACACATTCCATCTTCTCCAGTTCTTCATCAATGAAATGCCGAAGTTCCTCCATAGAGATACCCAGTTCATCAACCACTGCCTGTTGCAGTTCTGCAATCTCTTCAGACTCCATTGCAGCTGTTGCTGCATCCAAACCAATGCACCCGGGAAGGGAGGACATACTTTTGTCCTCTGCATAGAACAGAAAACTAAAGTTAAATTGGAGTCATTATATCCATTATTAATAAAGAATTTCAGTTCCCCAATAAAAATGATTCCTACTCTGCTACCTGTTATTCAAATAGTCTATGTTCCCTCTCCTCATTCTCCAGACTCTGATGCTGAGATTTTATAAAGTTCTCATTTTCTGTTACACACTAACAGGCCTGAGTAAGATTTAAAAGTGTGAGAGTGCACGGACAACATTAATTGTGCATTACTAAAAATAATGTCTCGGGAAACTGAAGAGAACCAACCTCCACAGAAAGATACTTTTGTGATCTAATGTGTCCCTTAATTGACTAACATGATAAATCCTTGTCTATACGTTATGCGTAATTTGAACAAAATTCCCACCTGGGGAAGGAGTGATCTATGACTCTAATTCGGTGTTTTCTCTTTCATTACTTGTTCCCCTTACATTATTTTGCTTCCATGTGGACATTTAGTTTTTAAAAGTCTATGATGTTCAAACACACAAAAGCTTGTAGCAGAAATGTTTCCCCAAAGTAAAGGGAAGGAAAGCTATATACGGCAATAAAATGTGACTAACATCCATAAACCGAACGCAGCACACGTTCTTGTTAACTGCTTTCTCTTTTTATCAAACGGTTAAAGCAAAACTAATTCCAGAATGCCCTACGACCCCAGTGCCAGTCCTCAGCGCCTCCATTCTTTCCTTGCCCACACGCCGGCCTACCCCTGAGCTGCCGAGGGGTGCATCCCACTCATCCGCAAACCCAGCTCAGCTCCGCCCCCGCTCAGCTCTCGGGAAGACGTCCTTCCCACCCTCGCCCGGCCTCCTCCCACAACAAAACATCCCAAATACGCCTTTGGTCACCAAATAACTCAGCCGTATTCCCCACACTTCCCTGCTTCCGGCGGTAAAGGCTCTTTTTCACCAGCCAGACCCCAGAGTCACGACGTAGGGGTAGACCCCGAAAGAAAAGAGCGAAACCGAAGGCAAGAGGGAGAAGGGGGAGGGGAACAAGCGTGGGAGAGGGAAGGGGAAGCAAAAGAGACGCCCGGAAGCAAACCTCTAGTGCCGTTCCGGTCACCGCGACGGTAGCCGGACGGGGTCAAATTTAAAGCCGCGGGGCGGCCCTCTGAGACTACGAAAACTAACGTGAGTACGCATGCGTTAACGCAGAGCCTTCCCGGGCACACGTGAGAAGCAACTGGCGGGCAAAGTAGGCGTGGCCAGGAGTACATCACGGAGACCCAGCCTCTCCCACCACCCCCACTAGTGGCCGCAATGCTACGATTTCTGTGTGAAGTTGGCGAACCCTCCTAGGCTTAGTTTTTTTCTCTCAGTTTTACTTGAGTTTGTTTTTATTACATAAGTCGTAAAAATTGTAAAGGATATCAAAATGTGATAAGAAGGACGTGATATTTTCTTCCCCATCACTTATTATTCCGCTCCTTTGAGGTAAAACTTAGTTTTCTAGTCTTGAAAGCACAAGTTCATGTATATTTTTTTTGTTTGCTTTTAAAAAAATTTTTATTATAAAGATGTGAGGTACAATTCAGGGTTAGACATATAAACATTGATCATGGAGGTACCCCTGTTGATGAGGTATACCCCTCCCTCCCCTAGCAGTTTCCCTCAACTGCCAATCCCACCCTGTTTTGTTTTCATTTAACATGTGGACGTTACCTGAAGCCAATAAAAAAAGGTAAAACTTGTCTTTTTGACAGCTACATAATACTTCGTAGTATGACCAAATCACATTGAGGAATTTAGACTGTTTTCAATCCCTACAAATAATGAAACAATCAAGATTTTTTTTTTTTTTGAGTCGGAGTGTGGCTCTGTCGCCCAGGCTGGAGTGCAGTGGCGTGCTCACGGCCACCAACCCAACCTGATGAGCTCAGGTGATCCTTCTTCTTCAGGCTTCCAAGTAGCTGGAACTACAGGCATGCGCCACCATGCCCAGCTAGTTTTTTGATTTATTGTAGAGATGAAGTCTCGGCATATTGCCCAGGCTGGGGTCTCGAAATCACAGGCTCAGACAATCCTCTCACTTCGGCCTCCCAAAGTGGTGGAATTACAGGCATGGACTACCATGCCCAGTTTGAAAGAATAGAGATTAATATCTTTTTTTTTTTTTTTGAGTTGGAGTCTCACTCTGTTGTCCAGGTTGGAGTGCAGTGGCCCAATCACCGCTCACCTCACCGCAGCCTCCATTTCCTGGGCTCAAACGATCCTTCAGCCTCAGCCTCCTGAGTAGCTGGGACTACAAACGCATGCCACCATGTCTAGCTAATTTTTCTATTTTATTGTAGAGACGAGGTCTCACTATGTTGCCTGGGTTGGTCTTGAACCCCTGGGCTCGAGCAATCCTCTTGTCTCGGCCTCCTAGGTGCTGGGATTACAAACGTGAGCTACTGTACCTGGCCAAAAATTAATATCCTTTTGAAGTAGTGCTTTTATTTCTGTAGAACAGATTCCCTAAAATGGAATTTGAGTAAAATAATGAACACTTTGTTTTTTGTTTTTTTATTTTTTATTTTATTTTACTTTATTTTGAGTTGGAGTCTCACTCTGTCACTCAGACTGGAGTGCAGTGGCCGCTCCCGGCACTGCACTCTTGATCTGCTGGGCTCCGGCGATCTTTCGCCTCAGCCTTCCAAGTAGCTGGAACTACAGGCGTGCGCTACCACACCCAGCTAATTTTTTGATTTATTGTAGAGATGAGGTCTTGCCAAGTTGCCCAGGCGGGTCCCAAAGCGCTGGGATTACAGGCTGCGCCACCGAGCCCAGCGTTTTTTATTTTTAATAGAATCTGCTGTCACATTACTTTTTCAAAAGGTTGTAACAATTGTTAGTCCCTTTAACATGTATCTGTTTCCCCAAACCTGGATATTAACTATCTGTTTAATTTACTTATTTTTATTTATTTATTTATTTATTTTGAGTTGGAGTCTCACTTTCCACCCAGAGTGGGGTCTCACTCTGTCCCGGCCACCGCAGCCTCAACCTGCTGGACTCAGGTGATCCTTCCACCTCGGCCTTCCAAATAGCTGAAACTACAGGCGCGCGCTACCACGCCTGGCTAATTTTTGATTTATTGTAGAGATGAGGTCTCACCAAGTTGCCCAGGTGGGTCTTGAACCCGCGGGCTCAGGCAATCCACTCACCTCAGCCTCCAAAGCGTGGGATTGCAGGCTGAGCCACCGAGCCCGGCTTATCTGTTTAATTTTTTTTTTTTTTTTTTGAGTTGGAGTCTCACTCTGTCACCCAGGCTGGAGTGCAGTGGCTTCTCCTGGCCACCGCAGCCTCGACCTGCTGGGCTCCGGCGATTCTTCTGCCTCAGCCTTCCGAGTAGCCGAAATTACAGGCATGCGCTACCACGCCCGGCTGATTTTTTTTTTTTATTTATTGTAGAGATGAGGTCTCGCGAAGTTGCCCAGGCGGGTCTTGAACCCGCAGGCTCAGGCAATCCACTCACTTTAGCCTCCCAAAGTGCAGGATTACAGGCTGAGCCACCGAGCCCGGCCATCTGTTTAATTTTTAAGAACGGGGTAAGTGTTAAAATAGTATCTGTATTAAGATAGACTAGACTATGTTATGGAAACAACTCCAGAATCTGAGTAGCTTACAATGAAAAAGATATGTTTCTTGCTCACACTACATAAGAATTTCTAGAAGGTTAATGGTGGGGCTCTGCTCATGTTAGATGAAGAAAATGCTACAGGGGCTCACATTGACAAAGTAACTCAGAATTCGTTCATTTACAACTCATTCATCTGAATGTCTCACAAAGTCTTACCCAACCACAAGGGGGCCAGGAAGAGCAGTCATGTCTTATCTCTGGAAGGAGGGAGAACCAGGTGTATTTTATTAACTTAGCACTATTGATTACCACAGTGTTCGTTATTGCTTTAATTTGTTCTGCCGTGTTTGCACCAACTGTAGTAGCTATCAAATTTAAGTACCTCATTTCATTTAAGAAGCATAAACCAGAAGCTTGTATGTAAGGCTGGAAACAGGGCCCAAGCAGCTAGGACCATCAAGTCCTTGACATTCTCTCCTGCTGACCACATTTTCATCTGTGCTCATTTCACCTGCTCAACGGTTTTCCAGGACCACCCTAAGTGCCTGTTTCCAATTGTTAAGACAGCAGGAATTGAGGAACGGAGAAGTGAAGGCTTCCTCCATATATTTGAAATTCAGCATGTTCCAAAGTCATCTCATCATCGTATTATCCTTTATCCTGAGCTAGAAATTTTAGATATACTACCCCCTATAAAACACACACATGATATTTACTGAATATTTGCTACATACTAGGCACTCTTCTAAGTCCTTTATAGCTGTTCATTCATTTAAACTTCACAATAATCATATGAAGAACTACTATCATTGTCTCTTTTTTATGGATGAGAGAATAGGCACAAAACAAATTTGTCAAAGCCACATGGCTCAAAAGTGGCAGAGCCAGACAGCTTGGCCATAGAACTGGTGGTGTCAAACCATTATTCAATGTAGTTTGTTTCTTCTTCATTCTTTTCCTATTCTACTGCCTTTGTTTAGCTCTTATTTCTTGCCAGGACAAAACACCCTCCTCATTGGTAGTCCTTATTGTAGATCCATTCTGCAGGTAGCATGAAAATGCACTTCTGATCATGTCACATACCTCTGCTTTAAGGCTGGTTTTTTCCCATTATGTCTACAAAATGAAGTTCAAACTCCACAGTATAAAATTTGAGGCTCTTCATAATTTGGCGCCACTTTACCACTTTGGCCATATTTCCCATTCCTCCCTTCATACTTCTGATTGCGTGCTGTTTCCCTAATATGTTTATGTATTTCACTTTTACAACTGCACACCTTTATGCTTTACATGCATCGTGGTCTAACTCCTAGAATGTCCCTTCCCTTTCTTTACTCGACACATATTAACTCCCTAAAGTACAAATCAAATGTCTTCTCTGTGACATTTTCCTAGACTAGGTGTTGACAAACGTTAGCATGTATCAAAATCACCTGGGGCAGCTTGCTAAACCACAGATAGCGGCCCCACCACCACTGCTGGAATGGATCTGGGCAGAGTCCAAATATCTGCATGTCTAACATTTTTTCAAGGTACAGGAAGTCCCTAACATACAAATGAGTTCCATTCCGAGAGCACATTTGTAAGTTAATTTTGTGTTTATTTATTTATTTACTTATTTATTTTTAAAGATGTGGGTTACAATTCAGGATTAGGTAGGTAAGTGATCATCGTTCAGGTAAAGTTTGGGCCTCCCTTTGGTCCCCGCTTCACCTGGTCTGAGGTCAGATACCCATACTGAAGATTTGTTTTAAGCATAACAAAGTTATAACCTAGGTACTTAACTAACACGATAGACTCTGTATTTATTTAATAGGCTATGTAGTATTTAGTTGGCTATATAGTACACCCTTATACTGACACCTGGTGGAGAGAAATAATATATAAAAAATATGCTGGTGTGCATCATTAAAGTTCTTAATTTGAAGGTTCATATGTAGGGGACTTACTTGTAATGCCCATGCTACTGGTCTTGAGACCAGCATTTAAGAATCACTGTCTTAGGCCAGGTGTGGTGGCTCAAGCCTGTAATCCCAGCGCTTTGGGAGGTCGAGGCAAGAGGAATGCCTGAGCCCAGGAGTTTGAGACCTGCCTGGGTAACTTGGTGAGACCTCGTCACTACAATAAATCAAAAAATTAGCCAAGCATGGTAGTGCATGCCTATAATTCCGGCTTTTTGGAAGGCTGAGGCAGAAGGATCACCTGAGCCCACCAGGTCATCACTGGGGT
Source organism: Tarsius wallacei (assembly GCA_963574415.1). Taxonomy (NCBI): domain Eukaryota; kingdom Metazoa; phylum Chordata; class Mammalia; order Primates; family Tarsiidae; genus Tarsius; species Tarsius wallacei. The sequence continues at coordinate 49,987 of CAUYQG010183961.1, forward strand.
GGTTGTGAGCATGCCACTGCACTTCAGCCTGGGTGATGGAGTGAGACTCCAACTAAAAAAAAAGAATTACTGTCCTAAACTATCGGTTTTCCCCTACAGAATTAACTCCTGTCTCCTCCATTACTTTGGCTTATTCCACTTGTGAGCTATCTGTATTTGTCTGTTTCCTTTGCTAGTTTGTGAACCCCTCAAGGCTGAGATCTTATCTTTTTTTTTTTTAGTTGGAGTCTCCGTTGCCCAGGCTGGAGTACAGGGCATGTTCATGGCCACCGCAACCTAGACCTCCAGACCTGCTGGGCTCAGATGATTCTTCCACCTCAACCTTCCAAGTAGCTGGAACCACAGGCACACATCACCACACCTGGCTAATCGTTTTGATTTATTGTAGAGACGAGATGCCACCAAGTTGCCCAGGCTGGTTTCAAACACTTGGGCTCAGGTAATCCTCTCACCTTGGCCTCCCAAACTGGTGGGATTACAGGTATGAGCTACTGTACCCAGCTGAGATCCTGTCTTAATCATCTTTGTGTTCCCTAATATATTACCCCCACACATGTGGTACTCCTTGAGGTATGAATTAAAGACTTCCTTTTATCTTTACTCTGATTGAATTATATTTCTACTAGTCGGATTCTTTCAGCTTTCTTTTGTGCATGTGTGTGTGTTGGAGTCTCACTCTGTCACCCAGGCTGGACTGCAGTGGCACACTCACAGCCTCCGCAGTCTGGATCAGCTGGGATCAGGTGATCCTTCCGCCTCAGCCTTCCAAGTAGCTGGTGCTTGCTGCCACGACTGGCTTATTTTTTGATTCATTGTAGAGATGAGGTCTTGCCAAGTCACCCAGGCTGGTCTTGAACTCCTGAGCTCAGGCAATCCTCTTGCCTCAGCCTCCCAAAGTGCTGGGATTACAGGCTTGAGCTACTGTGCCCAGCCTTCTTTCAGCTTTCTATTATGAGGGATGGCTGGGGTGGGACAATAAGGAATGTTAAAGAGAAACAATGTTATTTTGGAGCATGATACTCTAGTCTGATTTTCATTCTAGTATGATTTCTTCATTCCTCTGAGAAAGATGAAGCATCAGTGTTGTAGAAGTCAGAAGAAGCTGGGCTCGGTAGCTCAGCCTGTAATCCCAGTGGTTTGGGAGGCGGAGGTAAGTGGATTGCCTGAGCCCGCAGGTTCGAGACCCACCTGGGCAACTTGGTGAGACCTCATCTCTACAATAAATCAAAAATTAGCCGGGCGTGGTAGCGCGCACCTGTAGTTCCAGCTACTTGGAAGGCTGAGGCGGAAGGATCACCGGAGCCCAGCAGGTGAAGGCTGTGGTGGCCGGGAGCGGCCACTGCACTCCAGTCTGGGTGACAGAGTGAGACTCCAACTCAAAAAAAAACAAACAAAAAAAGAAGTCAAAAGAGGGGACTCAGGAAGTATCTTCTAAGGCATTGCTATTCAATGTGCAATCAGGGAGCTTGTAAGAAATTTTAAATTTCTGGTCCCACTCAAGATATACTGAATCAGAATATGATTTTTTTTTTTAGATGGGAGTCTCACTGGAGTTTGTCCAGGCTGATCTCAAACTCCTGGGCTCAAGAGATCCTCCTGCCTCAGCATCTAAGTAGCTGGGACAACAGGTGTATACCACCACATCCAGCTCTGAAGACTAACTCTTGTCAGAGGTGATCAAACCCTGCCACGAATGACTCACAATATTAAAATTATTATAGTAGACAGTTTATTGCCATTAAAATAACTAGTATCTCAACTGGAATACTCAGGTTACTGTGCTCAGCATGTTCCCTCCTAGAATCCATTGTATGCATTGGAAAACCACAACCACACACTACTTAATACAGGACTGTGAGAAATTATAGCACGGAAGTCAATACCTCAGAATGTCAAATGAGCCTATCCTTGCAGACAGAGTCAAAGGAAATTATATCATAATCTGAAGGTAGTTAAGTGATCTCAGAATCAAAACAAAAGTTTAAAGAGATTGAAAACTCAAAGGTTTGCAGGCACCAGGAAAGTAATTTAATTATTTGCACTTGGATGTCCCCTCTAAGGGGACACCATAAATCTAGCAAACTACTCAAAAGTTCCCTCTGAGGAGACATTGTAAATCTAGCAAACTATCCTCTGAGGGGACATAAAGAGGTTGCTGGTGATTATACAGGAAAAACTTATGCAAGTGCAAATTTTTTTTTTTTTGAGTTGGAGTCTCAATTCTGTTGCCCAGGCTGGAGTGCAGTGACATGCTCACAGCCACCACAGCCTCAACCTGCTGGGTTCAGGCAGTCCTTCCACCTCAGCCTTCCAAGTAGCTAGAAGTACAGGCATGTGCCAACATACCCAGTAATTTTTTGATTAATTGTAGAGACGATATCAAGTTGCCTGGGCTGGTCTCAAATCCATGAGCTCAGGCATCCTCTTACCTCGGCCTCCCAAAGTGCTGAGAGCAAATGCAGATTTTTAAAAAATGTATATTTTCTTGAAGTTTTCCATTCAAATTGCATGAAAAAGCAAATAAAGAGATGGGACATATACTGAGATATATGTAAAAAAAATCAATTGGCGTCATGTAGAAAGAGAATGTGTGAAGTGCTTACACAGTGGTGCCGACACATCTTTGTAACAGAAGGTAGTGATAAAGAGTGTGGCCGGGCACAGTGGTTCAAGCCTGTAATCCCAGCACTTTGGGAGGCCGAGGCAAGAAGAATGCTTGAGTCCTGGGGTTTGAGAACAACCTGGGCAACTTGGTGAGACCTTGTCTGTACAATAAATCAAAAAATTATTATTTAAAAAAAATTTCTTTTGAGTCAGAGTTTCACTCTGTCACTTAGGCTAGAGTACCGTGGCATGCTCACAGCCACTGCAGCCTCAACCTGCTGGGCTCCGGCGATCCTTCCGCCTCAGCCTTCCAAGTAGCTGGAACTACAGGTGCACACTACCACACCCGGCTAATTTTTGATTTACTCTAGAGACGAGGTCTCGCAAGTTGCCCAGGTTGGTCTCAAATCCGTGGGCCCAGACAATCCGCTCGCCTTGGCCTCCCTAAGTGCTGGGATTACAGACTAG